>QGOD01002538.1:42313-70188 GCA_003313065.1 Sarcodon sp. MG97 | reverse complement strand
TTTGTCCGCAGTCACGGTACGGTACGGTACACTTATCATGCAAGTCCTACATTGAAGATTCAATTCCAGTAAGCATTCCAGTTCCGTGGTCAACAAGCCCGACTCCCTTCCCAGTGCCTCAATGTTGGAATGCCCAATCTACACCCCATCACAGCATGGGAGTTCGTTTGTATGCTTAATAACTGCATGCCCCCAGTGGGGTGGTCCCCGAAGCTCGGTACGCAACGCACCAGTGTTACTCCCATTTTGCGTTAACGTCTCAAAGCTGTGGCAAACTCTGGTGGTCCTGATTCGACCTGTCTTCTCTTCCTCTTGAGCTCTATATTATCTGAACGGGAGAAGTCGGTTTCGCCAAAATCCAAAGACTTGTTCGAGTCGCTAGTTTCACTCTCAGTTGATCATCAATTTCAAGATTGTTCGTCAGACATGTCCAATCACGCCGCACGCATCGCATCGTCTCTGCAAACGGAACATGTAACTACAAAGATCCCATGGTCATATCCCCCATACGTGCCAAAACCTGATGCTGGAGCACCGTTGGAGGGTGTTGCTCGAGATGCCAGGTATTCCGTGTTGTTTGAGACTATGAACTCCGTCGGCGCCGAAACTATTGCTTTCGGGCACCATGCCGATGATCAAGTAGAAACATTCTTAATGAGGATTGCAAAGGGAACTTCCATCTTAGGTCTAGGTGGTATGAAACCTGTGAGGCGGTTTGGTATGGGTGGAGTTATGGATGGGAAGATGGGTTGGTTTGGTCACCTTGGAATGAAGCGATGGATTGTACGACCGTTACTCGGCGTGTCAAAGGTGACGATCGGTTAGAATGAATTTTGTTGCAGTGGTTGATTTTGCTGATTTTCATAGGATAGAATCCTTGCTACATGCGAGGCAAACAAGCTAGAATATGTGACAGATTCGACAAATTTTCAGCCCCAGCTTACTTTACGCAACACCATTCGCCATGCGCTATTGCAAAAGCGCATCGACTCCGTAAATTTGAGATAATTCACTTTTATAACTAGAACTAATGATGAATCCCAGGAGCGGGATGCCCCCTTTCATGGTGACTTGAAGAAAATGAGCGACCATGCTAAGACCCTAGGGATTTCACTAGATATTTCTGCAGGAATGGAACCGCTTCGGGGTTTAGTTGACCATTATTCCCAAGCCAACGCAGCAATCCAGAGCCAGGGTAGGCGCTCTTCATGCTTCAGAGAAGAGCCAATACAACTGAAAAATTCGACAGCCCAAAAGCATCTGACCTCGTGCATTCGCCTCTCGCCACCATCCTCTATAGTGCTGTCCTCAGATAAATTAGCTTGTGTGACTGACCCAACGATCCGTCTAGCAATGGTGACGGATATTCTGCGTTACGTATCTCCCTATCCATGGGGCTCTCTCCGTGCCGAATCTTTCCGCAATTCAGCCAGCCTCAGGCTGATAGCGTCCAAGCTCTGGTCTGATCAACGAGAGAAGCTCAGGCCATTCTCCGCAGGTGCTGGGGTGTTGTGGACACCTGTCGCAGTAAACTCAAAGGAGGAGATCAAAATTAATAGTGGTTTCACCTGTTCGAACCTGTCCTATGGATGGCTTGCTACCCGTCTACCGCCTTATCGAAACTCAGGCGCCGCAGACACTGTGTATATGGACCTCACACCAAATTATAACCGCACTATCACCCAGTTCGAACAGCTGTTATATGATTGTCGATTTCTTCTTACGATCGACTGGTCGACATTCCCGGAAGAGATCAGCCAGCTACTTGCACACCCCAGTACACATTACAGGTTGCTTATTGTGCCATATACAAGATATTATTTGCCGTGCATCGTTCTCAGATCGTCCAACGAAGATAAGCCGGATGTTGTCCTAGCAACGCCTCGTTACTCGGTGGCTCTTGGAAGTGTTCCGTCCAAGGGGGAATTCGAGGACGCCTATTGGGTACACTGGGAATTCGTTAGGAAGATCTCCGCCAACTAATGTAGCTGTTCGTATGTACGAAGACGGAGCAGAAGGTCATTCTAATGCAGTGAAAACATACAATTTTTAAACCGCAAACATAAATAGTTATGAAAAATGAAAAGAGAATAAAAACAAGAATTTTTGTTCTTACATACTAGTGAACTAAGGACAAATGAATTCCAGTTAACAGCAACAAGATAGCGAAGATATTGACGGAAGGCTACATGTGCAAGTCCACTGTCCCATTTCGTGTGTCCGTACTGCGCAAAACTAGGATGAGAGGGTTTGGAGGTGGACTGTACAAAGGGGTAACGAAAATAAAGACCAGGATGTGAGAGAAGAGAGAAAGACATGTCAGCACAAACGATTATAACGAAACGTGTCGTAAGAATGGAAAGTGCGCCGGGCCGTAATAGTAGTACAACGTATATCCAGTCAGGCATGAACGAGATATCTGGAAACGAAGCGGGAGAGCACGATATAGACGGAGGTTAAATTATCTAAGACGTTGTTGAAAAAGTGATAGAGGGTGAAGCATTCGGGTTTGGTATGTTAATCCGCGCATTGGTCATCACTGTTCGCACCTATCTATTTATTCAGAATTGGCCGCCCATAAATCCCTGAGGTCCGATAGGAAGAGGTCCAGGACTTGGATTACGCATAACGCTCTGCATTGCAGCAGGATTGCTGAATGGCGAGTTCATGTTCATTTGCATTTGTAGCATAGGGTTCATGCCTATATTCATTCCCATTCCAGACATACCCATTTGCTGCGCCGCAAATGCAAGTGCATTCGGATTTGACATCGCGAAGGGATGTTGCTGTCCTCCTTGTCCTTGGGTGGTATTTTGCTGTTGCCCTGTGTGTTGAGCAGATAGTGACATGTGGACTGGGGGCGGTGAAGCACCGCTCTGTTGTTGCACATGCACCTTTTGTAAAGATTGTAACTAACAAAGGTCTTGAGGCACTGGGATCGTAATATCGACAACTGTCAGACTCACCTCATAAAAAGCAAAGTCCTGGAGAAGTGACGTCCTCGCCGGATGTGTGTGGAAAATCCTTAGCATCTCTAGGCCAGCCTCAGGAAGAAGTTCTTGCGTATCGCGCGAGTTTGTGACAGGTTTACGTTCGGACGTATTGCTTGACAGAGATCAGTAAGCAGTCAAATAGTCCCTTCAACAATGACTCGATCAACTTACTTAAGACGGATGTGTCGGAGGTTAGTATTTGGTATGTCACGAACGTAAATCCACCGGACTTTGAAAACACCTTTCCACTTATCCGAAGCCCACACAGTACTACTCCGAGTGTAGTCGACCTAAAAGCATCATTCCATGATTTCACCATACATTATCTACTAAGCAGGTCACCTACAGGTGTTAACATCTCCGCCATACCACAAAAATGACCACTGTAATATTGTTAGTTTGATAGCAAGTTCGAGATAACCTAGACTTGCCTGGCGTTGACGCTAAAGAAAAGATAGATAGGTCCGCGACCAGCCGTCTCTTTGAAGGCCTTATCTAGTCTTTTATTTCCTGGATCTGTAGAACTCCAGATTTCGTATTTCAAAGACTTGTGTACATCGTCCTCAGTATAGGATTTAATGACAAAATACCGTGCCTTGAATGTTATGATCAGAATAAACTAGACAAGTGCTCCGGCAAACTCACGAAGGCAGGCTTGATGTCAAATTCGACTGGATTGTATCCTTTTGTTGCAAGCAACGTTGGGATATCGACAGGTGAGCTAACGCCAATATCCATTCCGAGCGGCATCTGCACGCTGTTCCCGGCTCCGCTTCCTTGTGCTTGCCCGGGGACGGCGCTAACGCCACTCATCCCAAAGTTCGTCGAAGTCCCCATCCTGGGTGCTTGCCCTTGATTCAAGTATTGAATAGGTATAGGTGGCACACTGGGGATCGTGTTTCCACTCTTCCCTCCTTGTGATGCTTGATAAAAATTGTGAAGGTTCGGATTCGAACCTCGTCCACCCAAAACCCTCTCCTTCTGATCCCACGATGAAGCGCCAGAAGCAGTTGAAGCGCGATCTCGACCAGCTTGTTGGCGATCTGCAGAACCGTTTCCGGTCTGCTGATTTTGAACGGGCTGACCGGGGCCGTGCCCAATAGGAGGGACGTAGGCAGACGCACTGACTGGTCCAACAACACCCTGTGTAATCGGCGTGGTAATACGCCCATCAAAGTCAGTCACGAGTTGTAACCTGCGATTCGAAGATCCTGCAACCTGATCATTCGCACCAGGCGTATTAGATCCACTCTGACTACCTCTCCGTATACCTGAGGACTGTTGAGGTGGGTGCGCTGGATTGAACCGTGGCGGATGTCCTGACTGGACCTGCGGATGCTGCTGTTGCTGGTAACCACCGCCCTGATAGGATTGGTTGAGCTCCAAAGCATTGAGCGCACGGGATACTTCATCGATTGCAGTCCCTGGATTGCCGTTCCCGCCTGGCGTACGCCACTCGTTACTTCCTGCACCTGGAGTGCCCCAAGGAGATGATCTTCCCATGGGACTAGTAGGATATTGGGTCTGATGATAGTATGGTTCCTCGAGTCCTTCATCTTCATCTTCATCTGCATTGGTGGGGCTAGGACTTTGACCGGATGGATAACCTTGAGATTGATGACCTTTGATGGGAGGTGCTTGGAGAGTCCCAGCCCGTTTGAGAGCTCCCATACGCCTAGGGCCGCCGGCATTTGGGTAGGTGAGACTTTGGTGCCTACGGACGCCGGAGCTGGCAGGTGGTGGTGAAGGGACTTGTGTGGCTCCAAAAGGTGGCGATGAAGGATCCATCAGATGCTCGCTTGAGCCTAAGGACTGCTACACAACGGTAGACAACGGTCAGCAAAATAAAGAACGTAAGATACGGAGGGGATCAAAGCGGCGCCGGTACACCAAAGGAAACTTGATACTTAGCACAAACTAGCGCCTGAGGCTATTGATAGCTGAGAACGTGATGGAAAACCAACAATTCCCCATACCATCGTGATAGATTGAACGCTTGGTTATAATAAGGCGATCACAATGCATCGGAAAAGGCTGGATGCAGTCCAATATCAAGGTGGGGAACACCAACAAAACTAGGTTTCCGCATTTCCGAACACGTAATGGCGCAGATGCGGATTTGAAGATCTACTTCGACAGAGGCGAAAGAAGATTCGGCGAACCAAAACTTACTTCATCATCGTCACTTCTGAGATCTCGCATTTGCCTTTCCCAGTCTTCTTCTTCACCCTCGTGTCCTGCAATGGCAGATAAACTGTTCAAGGTTCGAGGCGTCAGACTTCCTTGTTGCCTTTGGATCCCGTATCCTGAAGGGCGGATTGCAGTTAGCGGGAATAGCCATCACAAAACTGTGGAAACCAACCCCGATTGATGCCGTAGCGAGTAGGTAAGGAAGCTTGTCTGTGGAGAGAGGATTTTTCTCCTACTGCCCCAAGACTGCCGACCCAGGCGAGATCGACGACTTCATCTTCGGTCCAATTTTGTTGGTCCTCTTCAGAGATGATATTAGAGCCGGTACGCGATATCCTAGAAGAGGCGGAGATAGTGTGATGTCGCCTAACACTGCCAGAGGCGGGAGTACCCTCGGGGGGAGGAGATGGTACAGGATGAGATGACATAGAGAAAAAAGATAAATACGATGTATACGATAGCAAGGGCAAGGTCTGTAGAAGAAGGAACGAAGAGAGTAAAAGCGACAAAAACAGAGTAAAAGGCAAACTCCCAATTGATGTGTCGAAGCACGTGTTGAGGGATCTGCTTGCTACGATACCGTTCAACAACACTTGTGCCTGTTATCCTCGCCGTTCCGCTCACGAGCGAAGATAATCCCTGGACGACCAGCCTAAGTATCTGTTACTATATCCGACATCCAGCGCGTGTCGCTCATCGCGTTACCACATCCCTATTGTGCGCGTTCTTCCCCGCCAGAACACTTGCAATTTGCGGTTCCCTCTATAATGTCATCGTTGCTTTCAGAACGGCAGAAGGACGACCTGTACGTGTCTGTTTCCGTTGACTTTGGTTCCCGACTTTTTATCGATTCCCAGCCACAAATCTATTCTTGAATATCTTTACACCAACGGCTTTTCTGAATCTTTCAAGATCCTTAAATCTGAAACTGGCATTGAACACACACCAGATCCGAAGTCCAAATATAATGGATTACTAGAGAAGAAATGGACAAGTGTCATCCGTTTGCAGAAGAAGGTAGGTACATCCCCTATTACTCCTAGTCTCCTACGTCTGTAGTCTAACAGCTCCTACCAGATCATGGATCTAGAAAACAGGAATGCAAGTTTACAAGAAGAAGTTTCACTTTCTCCTGCAAAACGTGCGGCTCTGCAGACAGATTGGGTTCCAAGAGCCCCCGCCGCATATACTCTCACCGGTCATCGTGATCAAGTTCTTCGCGTCGCCTTTCATCCCTTCTACAACATTCTTGCCTCTGCCAGTGACGATTCAACTGTAAAGATCTGGGATTGGGAAACAGGCGAATTCGAGCGAACTCTCAAAGGCCACACTCGTTCTGTTAACGACGTCGACTTTGATAGTAAAGGGAATTTATTAGGCATATTATCTTATTTCTCCCAGATTTCTCAGCTCACAAAGTTTCTGCCGCATAATTGTAGTGACTTGCTCCTCAGATTTATTCATCAAAGTATGGGACACTCAGAATGAATGGAAAAACACGAAAACTTTTCCTGGACACGACCATACCGTGTCCTCAGCGCGATTCATGCCTGGAGACCAGTTCATCGTAAGCGCTAGTCGCGACCGGACAATCAGGATCTTCGATGTGTCTTCGACGTATGACAGATATTTGCAACCAATTTTGCCATAACTGATTCTACTGCCCCAGGCATCTCGTACGGACGATATCTGGACACTCAGATTGGGTCCGATATGTAGAACCCTCCTCCGATGGTAGACTACTTGTTAGTGGATCTAATGACAAGGCCAGTCATATGTACTGAATCGTAGAGCGACATTTTGATATTCTTATAGACTGCTCGGCTATGGGATCCATTAACTGGCGAGACCAAAATGGAATTCCGCGGACACGATCATATCGTCGAAATTGCCGTTTTCGCTCCTCCGGTAGCGTATGCGTCGATACGAGAGTTGGCGGGTATACCAGTAAGTTTTCTCTCTTATCGACTGTACTACATCTTTATGCCATTACTATTAGAATACAGACCGATCAGGTAAACCTGGCTTGTATATCGCAACTGCTTCTAGAGACAAGACCATTAAGCTCTGGGATATACAAAGTGGGCAGATGCTGCGTGATCTTGTAAGTTGGTTACGTTTGTGTTAGTTTCCTCAATTTAGCGACGTGGTAGGCCGGACATGATAACTGGGTGCGAGCGTTAGTATTTCATCCATCTGGGAAGTTTTTGCTCTCGGCCAGTGATGACTACTCAATACGTGTGTGGGAGATTTCAACAGGACGATGTATGAAAGTTGTACAAGCACATGGACACTTTGTTACAACCCTCGCATGGGGACGACGCATGCTAACTTCGAATGCCGGCGAGGCGGAAGCAAAGGTGAACGGAAGTGGGCCTGGTGTTAGGGAACCTGACGCTGACAAGTTCGTCAATGTCGTGGCGACCGGGAGTGTGGACCAAACAATAAAAATTTGGCTACCTTAACTCCAATGCTACTTCTCTCCTACCGTCTCCCAGTCCCCCTTCACACACTGTGCTTTTTGTTGTTCATTCTCTCATGTGATGATCTCGTCGTTCTCCTGTATGTGTATTTTCCCTAGATCTTATGTCTATGAATCATCAGCGGACGTTTCGTTTTTCGGTAAGTGTCCTCGCTGATCTGTAGCAACAAACTGTTCACCTTGTACGAATTAGGCAAAATTACACTGCAATATCGATTCGTTGACCTAGCATAACTTGCTCCATCCATATCCAAGCATTCATCTCTCTGATCCCAATGACTCTCCCTCCTTTTTTGTTTTCTGTCTCTTTGATTCCCTTGTTTATCTTACTATTGCGAGCATACCCATATTAAATACGTGGTATATATCATGGTGTACAAGTGGATTCGGATAAATAGTAATGTCAAGAAGAATGTTGTCCAATGATGTGTTCAGAGTACTATAGTGATACAGTGGATATTGGTCTCATTCATTGGTGGACCACAGTAACCACACAGACTTTGGATTCTTCAACACGAAATATAATTGAACAGATGACACATCTTGGAAACTATATTTTTTGAGCAGAGATCTTCCACCTGGCTAAAAAGCCGGCTCGAATCAACGCAGCTTCCCAATAAAGGTGAAATTTTTCTTCTCTCCACCCTTCCAAACCGCGCCTCTCAATGACTTCAGTCCTGATCTTCGAATTCTCCTCCAAATTTTCGGCGTTCTGACAGAGCATTGCGGCGTATCGTTCTGAGATGTTCTGGACGGTTTTTACAACGAGAGCGTTTTCTCCTGAGGATAACAACTGGACGACTTGATGAAGAGTCAAGAACAGAGGTGTCGGTGTGCGCCCACGAGAAACGAATGGGAAAGAACAAAGGATCAGTGCCGATTTCTGTGCCCTTGAAGATGAATTTTGCCTAGTTCGAGTCGTGAATTCCAGAGCGGCTATAGACGAGCTGACGACACGAGACTGTATACCACGTATAAAAGTCTCAATTTGGGATTGGGGGATACTGTCGAATGTGTAGTAGTATGACCTGCGACGCGGCTTTCCATGTTCTAATCCAGAAATCAATTTGTCGTGGCTTCTAGTATCGTAAATGTGTTCGTCCACTTTACTCAAGAGACTCTGGGGCTGGAAAATCGAACGTAAGCGTGGTTTCTGTAGCAACGTCAGCCGCTTATATATACATACATATACTCACGTCTATAGTCTGAGCATACGATCTGAAAATCCAGAACAAGACGGAGGACCACAAAGAAGCGTCCACAGCTAGTTGAATCGACCATTCGTCGACGCGATATTCACCATCTTTCAGGAGCTGAACCAGATCAACCAAAGGATCTCTGAACTCTAGTGCTCCAGAGATGATCTGCGAGAAGAGCTGACGAAAAGGGAGTTTGATGATTTTATCCTTGCGGGCAGAAGATACAGCTTGCGCTAGGTCTGTTGGCCAAAAGGATCGCGTTGGATTGATAAATGTGAGGAGGGCTCTCTGAGCTTCGTGGACCTGAAACTGTGCCTTTTTGCCAACAGTGGGTCTGCTGCCGCTGAAACAGCAGAGCGAAAACAGTAGAAGAACCCACACAGATAAAATTCCAAGAGGAAGTGGTTCAGATAACGAAGAGTTATAAAGAGACGAAAACGACTGAGAAGGCAAACCATTCATAAAATGTGAAAACAGATGATTATGAAGCAGGTGCATCATGACGATGAAGGGCAAAGACAGAAAACAATGAACGTCCCTGTTCATATGATACATTGAAATTGACACTTGTATGAATACAGGTAATATCTACATCTATCCTTCGATGGAACGACTATCTATTAATAATTCAACGTCTGGACGATGGCATCCATAATCCTCACTGGATCTGGAACATAGAATTTCTCGTAGTGCAGACCAGGGGGAGTACTGTGTTATTAATTAGCACACTTTAATTTAGAGCATAAGGGAATATAACTCACTCCCAACCAGTAACTCGTTTCACAGGCGCATTCAACTTCAAAAAACACCTTTTTTGTATTTCTGCACTGATTTCCGCACCAACACCGGCAGTTTTCCCAGCCTCATGCACAATCACAAGTCTGCCCGTGCGTTTGACGCTTTCTGTTATGGTTTCTACATCCCAGGGTAAAATAGTTCGAAGGTCAATCAGCTCCAC
Organism: Sarcodon sp. MG97; assembly: GCA_003313065.1. Lineage (NCBI taxonomy): Eukaryota > Fungi > Basidiomycota > Agaricomycetes > Thelephorales > Thelephoraceae > Sarcodon > Sarcodon sp. MG97. The sequence continues at coordinate 60,366 of QGOD01002538.1, read as the reverse complement.
TTTAGCCTTCCTTGCAGCGGCGGGTATGTGGGAGGCCAAGCTCTCTGGAGGCGACGCAAGGTAGTTGATGGCAGTCTCACAATGGTATAGCGGGGTGCCCCAGGACACTAAGGTAAGGTCAGAGCCGGGTATCAAAATTTCCGCACGACCTAGGGGTATGTGATAATCGTCAATTGGAACTTGTTCGACTGCAGAGCGGTAGAGTATCTTGGGTTCCATGAAGATAACTGGGTTCGGATCACGGACAGAGGATAGCAACAGGCCTTTTGCTTGAATCGGAGACCGAGGTATGACGATCTGTGAGGGTAGGGTGTCAGCTATATACAAGAGAGTGCGCATATTATACCTTTAGTCCTGTGGCACCCATGAAGAACCCTTCGGGACTTTGAGAATGATATAGACCACCGTGACCAACAGACATGGAAGGACATCTTACTGTCAAACCTCCGACATTGAATTGACCTCCAGAGCGGTACCTAAACTTTGCGGCTTCGTTCACCAGCTGGTCAAAAGCTGGAAAGATGTAATCGGCGAACTGTATCTCTGCGATTACTGTTTGCCCCATCGCCGCAATCCCTATACCGAAGCCTGCTATCCCTTGTTCTGTAAGTGGAGTATTGAAGACTCGTTCCTTTCCGAATTCTTCGGCCAAACCTAGAGTACACCTAAAGACACCACCAAAAGCGACATCCTCCCCAAAGACAACTGCACTGTCGTCTTTAGTCAAAATGGTGCTCATAGCGTCTCTAATTGCTTGATAAGTATTCATTTTCCGGGTCTCTCTGTTGCCAGTGATGTCATGGGTAGATATATTCGACTCAGTCCATTGTATTCCTGGAGTACGAAGTGAGGATTCGCGTGTGGTCCGGAGGAGTCTGGTTCGATTCAAATCAAGGCGACCGTCAGGATTTGGTGTACTTGTAGTGGATTGCAGGCGGCAAGAGACCCTCTACGAAAAGGTTGGAATATTGAGCAATAGAGTAAACATCACATCTTACACTGAAGGCTGGAGCAGTTCTGATTAATGCACGAGAGCTCGACGTTAACATAATGGGAAAAGGAGAAAGTAAAATATCGCAGTAAGATCCGGCGAGGCACGAGTCCAACCAAGCTGAGCACATTGGAATTTATTTGATCGCTGCTGTTCCTGTTCACCCCAAGTCTCAGAACGCAGTGGGCTGTAGCTGAGCAAGAGCTCGCATACCGTGTACCATGGAGAACGATTCGACCTTCGTTGCTCCAGAAGGCGTATATTCTGTCATCGAAGAACATAGACCTTCAATCATTCAGTCTTACAACGCTACTACTGCCACCGTACATTACCCCACAAGAATATCAACCGCCTTCGTCCGATACCCCGCACATAAGACTGGGTCAACCAATCAACCTTTTGCGCAACTACTAGGCGGGAACAAGGAGAAGGAACTCAAGAAAGATAAATCACCCCCGGTCAAGGATCGAGAGGACGGCATAAGCCTGTCCAGCAGCGATACTCAGGATGACCCGGTCAATTCCCCAGACCTATCCGCCAACAGTCCAGCTATTCCACAGGAATTGTCAGCTCCAACAACACCCCACGACCCACTTAACACGATATTCTCAACGCATTCGCCTGTAGGCGCTGTAACAGGGAAGAAGAAAGCTAACACGCGGCCAAAACACAATATCCGAACAACATCGTCTACCTTTGTTACGCGCGTTCAGAGTGCCGATGGCTTGACAAAAACACTTCAAGCTAAACAGGGCGAAACCACCTATCTTTTTTACAACCATATCAAGAGTTTCATTTGGACAGAGGTTGGAAACAAGGCCAAGGTGCGTTCGTTTCGTGTTGAAAGTCGCAATGGCTGAACGGGTTCTATCTAGGAACCCTTGGCTCGATTGTACTTCTCTGGTTTCCCTACATGCCACGATGTTAATCCTACAACAGCATCCCCAGATCGAATGGATATAATCATCGGATTCAATACCGGCGATCTCATTTGGTTTGGTTAGCATTTTTCTTTTTGCAGTTTACCGACTGATCTCTCATTGAATTATAAGATCCGATTTCATCACGTTACTGCAGACTAAATAAACAAGTACGTGGGGTATATCTTCCAACGTAGTTTGGACCATTAACCTGGAGAGACAGGGCCGGATTTCGAATTCACGATGTACCGCTGTTCGATGGGTTCCGTTATCACAAACATTGTTTCTGGTCTCCCATGCTGATGGCACGATTATTATCTATGACAGAGAACGCGACGATGGTGTCTTCACTGCACAAGAACCAGGGTTGTCAACATCTGTCTCTCCTATGTCTGACGGGTCATCTTCTGCGTCGTCACAGAAGGATTGGAATCCCCTGGATAGTATCTATGTCACTCTACCTCCATGGCATCCAGTCACAGTCGCGAGCGGGTTGCCTGGGACTGGTGGGAAATTGGACAAGGATAAAGCAGCCAAGAATCCTGTGAGTCATTGGAGGGTTTCCAAGCGGAGCATAGTCGGTGAATCTGAACTCAAAACTGGCGAAGTCCGGAGGGCTGATGCACAGATGATAGACTTTGTCTTCTCTCCAGACGTTAAATATGTTGCTGCGATCTCTGAAGACGGCTGTCTGAGGGTTATTGATGCGCTTGCGGAACAGTTAGTTTATTATCATCATGTTTATCTGCGTTTAGAATTTGATTCTCTTAATTTAAAGACTTGTGGACTGTTATGCGTCGTATTTTGGTGCACTGACTGCTGTGGCATGGTCACCAGACGGCAGATTTATTTTGGTGAGTTGAGTAACATCGACCGTGACTTTGATTTATTTAGTCTAAGGACGTTGTAGACTGGGGGCCAGGACGATTTGATAACCATATTTTCACCCTGGGAGCAACGTGTGATAGCACGATGCCAGGGTCACTCCTCATTTGTATCTTCTTTATCGTTCGACGAGGTCCGGTGTGATGGGCGGACATATCGATTTGGTAGTGTGGGTGAGGACAACAAACTAATCTTGGTACGTATCTTCCCAAATTGACTGACAAACTCGAGTTGAAATACTTTAAATATAGTGGGATTTCTCTAGTGGAGCACTTCACAGACCTAAATCACATGTGTGTTCCTCTATCTGCGAATCTATTAGCTTTAAGGGGACTAAATTCATGTACAGCAGACCCATCACCAGCGACTATCAATGGCTTCTTCGTTATCTCTAGGCTTCCGGCGAAAGGGCGAGTCATATGTGCACCTACCGACCAATGGAACTCCAGGAACGGATGGGAATATAACACCAATGCCACGCTATCACCCCTCACCTTCACGTAATGAAGTCGCTGTTGTACAACCAGTCCTGGTAAGCTTATCGTCGGTTTAGTCTTCTTGCTTTATCTGATTTTTGTTCTTCTCAGGTAAAACAATTCGACAGTGAACTTCTGACAGACTTGTATTTTCTGCCAGGCTCATTATTAACGTCGAATAAAATTGGGCATATCAAGTCTTGGATCAGACCATTGACCTTTAGGCGACATCATTTGAAACGTGGGGAGGTTGGTATTATGAATAGAAAGCCAGTCAATACAGATGTGCAGGACGTTGTTGGCTAGAACAAGGCATGGGTTGTATGTCAAAGAAGACACTGGCGAGACATCCTTTCTCGATATTTACAATAAATATGTATGCATCACTCTAATTACTGGTTGCTGTTTACAGCTTGTACTCTGTATACGCGCGTTGATCTAACAGTCTTATAGAGAATGGTTGTTGACTGCGTGGACGCCGCTTCAGAGAATGTGTGTTCTCCTCATGAAAGCGTTCTGCCACGCGTGACACGTCATAATCGATGGCACCGCAGATCAGGTCGGATATGACAGCACGATTCTCCGGGACGCCATCTGATTTCCCTCATCATCAGAACGGTGATGAAAACCCAGCCACAATTTATACAATAAATTCGGGTGCAGAGTGGACAACGATTCTTTTCACTTTGACTATCACTCTTCACTGCACAACATGGCGCACAGTATTCCACCCGCTACCATGCGTGCTGTAACTATCCAAGTAACAAAATTCCATATAATATATACGTTCTTCAGATTACTTATATCGTGATGTGTCCCACTAGAACAAATCCGCAGTAGTTGCTCAAGTGCCTACCCCTGTTCTGCTAGATGATGAGGTTCTCGTCAAGGTAAAAACAGTTGCGCTCAACCCCACGGACTGGAAGCGTGCGTAACTCACCCCTTCTTTCTTTACGTATGCTAACTGCGATGCTCCTAATCAAGATGCCAAGAATGGCTGGGGCCGTGAGCATTCCAGTAGTTTTGAGCTTACGATCGTGCCTTGACGTTAGGCGTCTCATCAGCTGAAGGATCTATTTGCGGCTGCGATTTGACTGGAGAGATTGTTCAAATTGGACCAAACTTGGTCACCGCACCTTTGAGCATTGGTGACAGAGTTACCGGTTTGGTATATGGAGGCAAGTAGTTCGACCATTGGATCGTCATGCGCCTTTTTTTTTTAATGGCCGAGTTAGGTGTCGATCCCGATAGAGGTGCCTTTGCAGAATACGCAAAGGTTTACTCAGGCCACGTCTGGAAGATTCCTGAAAATACGAGTTATGAGGAGGCGGCTACGTATGGCGTCCCATGTGTGACTCCCGTGCAAGTTATGTTCCATCCTGGCCGGCTGGGATTAGTTGAGCCTCCGAACCAGGCAGAGGGGAACCCATGGGTGAACCATGATCTCATTAGATTTCAATTCATCCTCACTGACAACAGCATTCGGACATTAGATCTTCATTTACGGGGGCAGTACTGCCGTTGGTCACTTCGCCATCCAGTGGGCAAAACTCGCAGGATACCGTGTCGCAACAACTTCGTCTCTTCATAATTTCGACCTAGTGAAAGGCCTTGGCCCGGACCTAGTGTTTGACGTGGGTGTCAATCCCTTACAGAGGCGTGTTATTGGATAGCCTGACCGCGCTTTCTCCACAAAGTATAAAGATCCAGAGCTCGTCACCAAAGTCAAGCAAGCGACCGGCGACTCGATCCACAACGCCTTCGATGCTTTCAGTGAACCACAAAGCCAGGTTATCAGTGTCAGCGTTCTCGCACCGGGCAAGGGACATGTCGTCACCATCCTTCCTGTGTCAAAAGAAGCCAAAGCGCTCAGAGAAGACGTGACCATACAAGGTGCGTTACCTATCTTCCCCCCGCTGCATTAATTTAGCACTTGATCTCTCCGTCAGCCACGTTTTTGTACTCAATTGGCGGTCGCGAGTGGGGCATTGCCGGCATGACATTTCCTCCCTCTGAATCTGATAGAGCCCAAGTAACGGAACTGTTCAAACACAAGCTACCGCTGTACGTCAAAGAACGGAAATTGAAGCCCATGAAGGTCAAGTCGTGGCCTGGTGGCCTTGATGCAACCCAAGATGCGATGGATTATATGGCGGAGGGTAAAGTCAGCGCAGAGAAGATTGTGATCACTGTTTCGAAATAAATAACGTTCAGGGCTCCTTCAATTTGTTCTGCCTTGAGCGCCTGTATTACTACTCCTTACGTGTTGATTTTCACACCAGGTATACAGAAATACAGAATTCTTGTCTTCCTGCTCCTTGACAGGACTCGTACAGCGGATCTACAACACGTCGCTACACTAACACTTGCGGGTACTCAGAATTCACCCTCGCTCCATCGCCGGGAATGAGAAGCCATCTCTACAGCCGCCAAACCCCAGTCCTCCCCATGATTATGGCCGCCATTAGCCAGCCCAGCCCTCTCCAACGCCTGAATATCGTCCAGCACCGTCAACACCCCGAAAATAACAGGCGTCCCACTATCCAGCTGCACCTTCATCAGCGCATGAGAGACGCTTTCGCAGATGTACTCAAAATGCATCGTCTCGCCCTTGATGAGTACCCCGATCGCGATGACCGCATCAAATGGCTGGCGGGGCGCCGACGCAGACCCAGAAAACGCATGCATCGAGTCCCCGAAATTGAACCCGGTGAGTTGGTCGGTGACATTTGTGGTCATTGCGCCTTGCCGTGCGCGGGATCCAGCAATCACCCTGTGTGTGTGTGTGTGTATGTGTGAGATGAAACGTCCGATAAGAATATTATGAATATATTATATGAAGTGAAGGAGGGGGTACTCACTTTGCACAAGCCAAGGGCAGCTCAAAGCTCCCCGGCACGGACTGAACGACAATATGTGATTCCCTGACGCCGCATTCTTTTAGCTTGGATATCGCGCCTGCGATGAGGGCATCGATGACTGTTTTGTTCCAGCGCGCGTGGACGATTGCGATGCGGAGAGGCGAGCCATCGTACTCGACGGTGGAGGCGGACAGGCCTTTGATTGTGCTCATCGTTGCTTTGGTTCCAACTTCTTCAGTGTGTGTGTGAGTGGGTGGTGTGTTGCGTGATAGCAGCGGCAGCTAATCACTGTCACAATGTATACATACTATGATCGACTACTTGCCATGTGGACAAGTTGTACCAAAAGATACAGCAAAAGGCATATACACACGTTCGGATTAAACTATATGGTCGCTCCAAAAAGAAGAAAACCATGGGCGCCCACTACAACCCCGTCACATCACAACCGGCGCTCAAAAAAGGAACCCCCGACCTCTCCCGCCATTTCAACTCGACCCTAACAAAGCCGCAATTCGCGAATCGAACCCCTCATTCCTAATAGGCATCTCAGGCGTATGAAACGGATTCTTCATCACAGCATCCGCATACACCTCATACACCTTCTGCAACGCTGACTCCGCCGTAGGCTCTACCAACGAAGTCAGTAGAACGAACTTGGTACCTACAACAACAACAACACCAACAATAATCATCATCAACCACACCTTCCTTTTTATTACTTTTTCTATCCACTCACCCGTAGCAGTAAGAAGTATATTCATCTTGAACGTCTCCCCCTCAATCACCTGCGCACCCGAACTAGATCCCGTCGTAGGCGACAAACGGCTCGTAATAGCATGGATACCATGTAGTGTGCCCGCAAGCACGAGATACTCGTTGGATGTCAACTGTGGCAGCCCATCTTCAAGCGAGATGACCTGATTAGATCCAACATCAACAGTCTGAGTATATAAGTACCTCCAAAGTTGCGCTGGTAGACGAGCCCGCCAGCTTTATTGATGACCTAGCACAACCAAAGATGTTGTATCAGATGTCTATGAGAATCGACATGAAGAAGAAATCACCCAGAGACCAAAGATGGCCATTAGTCCAAACGAAGACACAAATTGGTATAAATACCTTTTCAATCTCCGACTTATCCGGATTGACTTGGTCCGAATCGGTGAAAATTAGACACCTGCTCACTGAATGGGGATGCTTATCCATCACTTCTATGACTTCTATTACGGTCAGGCGAGCTATACTATTCACTCCAGCATGATACTTGTTTGACTAAGACTGAATGAAATCGAAGAAAAAAAAACATTGTACACGGGAAATTAGACTAACTACAGGTAATAGACATCTTACAAAAAAAAGATAGGACAGGATAAGTAAATATCCAAAATTTACTGCGAGGATAGAATGAGGTAACGATCAAGCAGCTGTTGCAGAAATGAATATATGCAACGCTAATAATGAGACAATACTCACGACGTGGCAAACACTATGCCAGTTAACTATACAGCGATGGGCGACTTTTACGAGACCCAAACTGAAACAAACAGTCAGATCATGTACAAAGATTGGGTGCAAGTCACAAACATGCTAGTGCGACCACAAGATACAGCGTGACCAGCCTATTCACGGTCGAGTAAGCAAAGCTCGCCACTCGCTATGGAAGAAAGATCTTACATGAGACCTTCCATATAATTTGATTTTCCGTCCCTATTAACAGATAACAATTAGGATGCATGATCGATATAGAAAAGACAGTGACTTGCTGGATAAGGAGGTTAACCATCATCACTGAGATGAAGAGAATGATTGTCTGAAGGTAGCATGAGCATTTATGTGCACGAGTCGGACGATGATGAACCCCACCTCGAAGTTGGCAAAGTATAAGGTCAGTTCATGGTTGGTTCTGATATCCGAAACAGCGTCAATGCTGAACACAAGAAAAGACAGTTTACAAGATAAAACTTACATCCATCCGACGATGACCATGAGGGGGATAACGAATGTAGTGATTTGCTGGGACTTCATAAGCCGCGAGTATGATGACACAATACTTGCAACTCACAATTGAACTTCCCATACAGATACCAATAGTGAGTTCCATTTTATTTTTCATGGCCATCCACACTGATGTTACGTGCTCCGCGGCATTGGCCTGAAGGGTGATAAGAATTCCGAGTACCGAGACTGAAAGGACGCTGGGAGCACTTACGACAAGTGGCAAGAGGATCAAGCCAATAAACGGTTTTGGAATGTTGTAAGTTGCCGCAGTCTCTTCGATCGAAGCGACCACTGACCAAAAGTATCAGTTAAACTACCGCAATTCGCCACGGGAGACGAAATACGCACGGTAATCAGCGCAGAAAGAAGTGACGACAGTGGAGAGGAGTAAACTGATTGGTAGAGGGCATTAAATAGATAAACTTGACCAAATGCATGTGTACGAACGCTGAACCGGCTGCAGGAATGCTCATCTCGCTCGCTTCTTGCTCCAGTTCATCACCTTCAGGCGTGAACAAGAATGCGTGAGTGCGTAGCTATCACCGAGTATCATGTGAGCTTCGGAATTGGGTGTTGGCTGAAATATGCAAACCTGGAAGAAAAGATATGCGACATATACAAACAGAAGGATGATGGCGGTGCCTCTGGAAATTATCAAAAGCCCATCGTGGCGGTTTAGCTCCACGCCAGAAAGTACTTCAGCTGTTTTGGGGTAGTTCAAAGAAGCAAGCACTTTAGTTAGATCAGGTCCTTCGACACCGTCACCAAACTTTTGGGACAAACTGTAAGCAGCGGGGATGACGAGTGCTGTGAAGAAAGCACAGTTGAGAAACGAGATAGATCAACAACGTAGATACTTCTTACTTAGGCAGGCCAGCATCATGAGCTATGTGTGGGAATGCGTGAGAAAAAACCAGAAGGAGCATGATCATGAAATGGAACATACCGAGCTCGCGCTAGTGAATAATCATTTCGTCAATAGAATGAAAACAGCAGTAATAGATGGACTTGACTTCTGGGCAGCCGTAACCCTGAAATTGCTTTCACTGAACTTTAAACCACCTGAACGACGGAGATTGGAACGGTAGCTTTCAGAAGACAGGGTAAAAACTGGCCTGCAAAGAAAGAACAGCCGAGCACCAAAAGTAAATTGGACAGGATAGATCCAAGCATCTAAACGCCGGTGAGGAACGATCAAGGCTGTAGCAAATTAGAGGGGAGCGAACCGAAGTTTGCACTATGCGCAATTCATCTACAAATCCATGTTAAAACCACGAATACTACCAACGACGAAAGACCACCTGACCTTGTAGCAAGGCAACGATTCCCACGATAATCTCAACAGCATTGCCGAATGATGCATTGAGCAGACCAGAAAGGGTTTGACCAAGTTTCAGAGAGAGCTGTTCTGTTGCAGTTCCAAGAAGCTACCAAAGAGGAATAAATAATCACAAAGGACAGCAAATATCGAAATGCAGACAGCCGCGAGTGGCATGATTGCGATGAAGCTTAGAGAAAACCGCCAAGCGGCATCCCAATTGAGGTGGTGAGAGATAAAACTCAACTATCACATTACGGTGTTAGCTAGTCGGTCAGGTGTGTTTGAACGTAGAGAAATACTTACAGGAACGAATATGAGCATAACATTTGCCCAAGAACCAAAAAAGAAGAATTTATAAGACTTTAGCCAGGAGGGCTCGCCGGGAGGGCTGAAGATGTTAGAGATGCGTGAAGAATAAGATAACGGACGAGAAGTGTGGCCACTTCCGTTTTCCAGTAGAGGAGATCCTTCTGTAGGAGGCATTGTGATGACGAAAAACAGAGGAGGTTGACGAGAGGCTCCGTGCCATTCTGCCGCCAAGATATGCCAAGACTTTACCAAACTCAAGGCTGTGAAAACACGTGAGTGACCCGTAACCCGAAATTTGGGTTCGGGGTCCTTCGATCGTCATTGGCACATACTATCAATGACCACACTATTAGCCCATAATACACATGTTAATTATACGAGTCAGCACCACAGTCACAATATTAATTTATAAATAATTACTGCTTCTCCAACTCACTTATTACGTCAGCATTATTCCCAAGGTTGTTCTCCATCCCGGCCAAATGCGAAATATCAGAATACTCCACCAAAACCCCAAACAAGCTCCTCGCCTCTACCTCCACAACGCTCACCGACCCATTGTGGCATTTCTCACTGATACTGACTCCTTCAGCCTTTCTCATCGTCTTGTCCACATTCACCAGCGTCCGCAGCAAAACCCCCACAAACCCACCATGTGTTGTGATCAGAACGTCCTTCGGCCCGAGGCAGTGTGAATACGACATATTCACCGCCTCAACGTAAGGTTCGATGTTGTCCCTCCACCACCCTATTGCCCGATCTCTGAACTCTGCATAACTTTCCATTCCCTCGGGTGGTCGCCCCAGATTCGTACCTACCCTCATACCCTCCAATTCCCCAAGTTTCTGAACAACGAGCAATACAAAGCGTGAACAAAGAAAATCTTATAGTCCACCACAAGCCCACAGACGACATACCCGCTCTCTCAAAGCCGCATGCTTGTGCACCACAACATTTGGATGATGAAAAAGTATAGCCTCTGCCGTCTAAAGAAAGATAAGAAAGATCATCACGAGAGGGGCATTAAGTTTCGTCCGGTCAGGGTCCGGGCGCAGATAAATCTCTCTCACCTTGACAGCCCTGTTCAGATCGCTCGTAAATGCGATCCCGAGCTCGGCATCCTTCAGTCTCTCGCCAGTCTTTTCTGCTTGAACGTGTCCCTGCCCATTCAGTCGGGTATCCGTATGGCCTTGTATCACTCCTGTCTTGTTCTCATCTGTCTCACCATGGCGGACTATATAGATTCGCACTGTCTGCTTTTCTGTCATGGAAGCAACCGGACAACCCTTGTTTGAGATCGATAAAGGGTCTAGCCTGAAAGCACCGTTCTGCTCAAGCTGGACAAATCGGATAAGGGCTTCCCGAACTGCAGTCGTTCTGCCAACTTGATTTGTTATAGATTCAAGTTCGGCGGATCAGATAACGGCAACAACTACTAGCATCCCGTCTGATTAATATAATAATAGCGCATGCCCCCACTATATAAGCTCTTCTACAAAATGACCGGCACTGTGAGTCCAAGTCCAGCACAACTTATTCTCTCCCTACTACGCTCGCAGCAGTCATCTTTTCTAATACTGCTGCGCCCGCCGCCGATAGCACCTTATAGCTACTAGTAGTGGTGTCATACACAGCGCCTATGTAGACAAGCCTTGGCGCTCACACTACTGATATCGATCAAGCTGGTTTGTGTTGAGGAGACCACGTTTCCAAGGGGCGATCATTGGTCATGTCGAGGGGAGAAATAAAAAACGAGTGAGTGATTTCCATATACTTGTAGTGTAAAGGCTCCCGATCGTCAACTCCACAAAACAAATAATCCGTGAAGTCACCTTGTATCCAACTCGTAAACTTATACGGTAATAGGAGTCTCCTTTTCTACTAGTGTACGACGTTTATGTTCCGCCCTTTCTACATTCAGAGTGTACCAGGTTAGTTCTTACAAGTATTCAACATGTTTCGAACTGAACGTGAAATACAGAATACATAATGTTACAAGTTCCGCATATTGGGGTGTATAACAGATCAAAACAGCTGCAAGAGAAAAAAACCTGATGACATAGAGGGAAGGAGTACCACAACGTCGAGATACATCGCCGGCGTGTATCACAGAAACCCAAACTGATGCAAGAACAGTTAGATCGTGTACAAAGATTCCATGGCAAATCACAAACATGCTAGTGCGACAACACCATACAGCGTAACCAACGATCAGTACTGTTGAGATTGTTAGTAGTTGGGAGAAGTAGATCTTACATCAATCCTTCCATATAATTAGATTTTCCATCCCTGTTATTGGAGGATTAGAAGCCGTATAACCAAAGTAGAAAGACGGCGAATTACTGGATTAGAAGGTTGACCATCATGACAGAGACGAAGAGAATGATAGTCTGGCAATAACATTAGGGTTGCGCACACAATTTACCGATCAAAGGTCTCACCTCAAAGTTTGCAAAGTACAAGGTCAATTCGTGCTGTGTTCTGATGTATGGTACACCATAAACGCTAGAAACAATGTTTTTGCAGGACAAAACTCACATCCATTCGATAATGATGAGGAGAGGTATCATGAATGTTGCAGCTTGCTGAAACTCTATAAGAAAACTGCCAATTTGATATATAAGATCTCACTTGAAACTTACGATTGAACTTCCCATGCAGATGCCGATGGTAATTTCCATCTTGCCTTTCAGAGCCATCCACACAGATGTCACTTGCTCTGCGGCATTTGACTGAAGGATACAAATGTTTAAAGGTTCTCATCTCGGAGGAACGTTGAAGCACTTACGGCAAAAGGCAACAGGATTGAGCCAATAAAATGTTTAGGGATGTTGTATGTATTCGCAGTCTCCTCGATCGAAGCAACCACTGGCGAGAAGTATGAGACTGATTAACACACACTAGTGGTACGACATTAGAACTTACGGAAGTCTGCACAGAACGAAATAAGGACAGTGGTGAGAAGCATACTAATACGTACAAGGCATTTAGAAAAGACAACCGTAGTCAAATGAAACACACTGACACCGATCCAGCCGCGGGGACGTTCATCTCGCTGACCTCTTGTTCCTCCTGACATTCGTCCGCTTTAAACAAGTACGTGTGGGTGCGCAACTATGGCAGAATATCTTGTAAGTTTTGGAATAGGATATTGGCGGACGTGCGCTACCTGGAAGACAAGATTTGCGACATATACAAACAGGAGAACAATAGCAGCGCCTCCGGAAATTATCAAGAGCCCATCGCGGTGCCGTAGGTCCACGGCAGAAAGGATTTGACCATTTTTAGGGTCATTCGAAGCAGTAAAGACTCTAGCTGAATCAAATCTATCCGGACTGTTACCGAGCTTTTGGGACATGCTGTAAGCAGCCGGAATGACAAGCGCTGCAAACGAGACACAGTTTACGATGAGATGAATGAACAAAGCAGATTATCCCTACTTGGACAGGCCAACATCATGAGCTTTGTATGGCATTACATGAGAGAAAAAAAAAGAAATCTTAGAATGGAGCATACCGAGCTCGCACTAATGAACGATCATCTGGCAATAAGATACAAAATAGCAGTGATGAATGGACTTCACTTTCGAGCAGCAGTAACCCCAAAGCCTCTTTCCTTGCGCTTTGAACCAGCTGATCACAAAAACTTGACCAAATAGTCGAAATGAGAGTGGAAAAGCACCAATATAAAAATATGGAACAGCCGAGTAAATTGAATAGTACAGACACAAGCCTCCGAACGCTGGTAAGACAAAATATTGCCGCAGATTGGAGGGACCCGAACCGCAGTTTGCACTATATGTTGTGGTGCATCTCTGTGCAAATACACATCAAATCCACAATTACGTCCGACAAAAAAACCCTGACCATGTAGCAAGGCGACAATTCCTACAATAATCTCGAAGGCATTCCCAAAAGGTGCACTGAGCAAGGCAGAGACCGTATGGCCAAGTTTCAGAGAAAGCTGATCCATTGCTTTTCTGAGAAGCTAAAATAAAGATGAACAATCACAATTAATGGTATCAAACTGTCAAGACGTAATACCTCCGCTAGGGCAGAATTGAGAAATCCAAAGCCGCACACCAGTCGAAGATGTGAGAAATGAAGCTCAACTATATCATTCAAGTGTGTCGTCAGTTGTACAGACAAAAATTATTAAAAGTAGCTACAATGATGAAAACAGGTATAACATTTGCCCAAGACCCTAGGAGGAGGAATTTGTAAGATTTGAGCCAAGAAGGCTCGCCGCAGGTGGGCTGAGCAAGCTGGTGAATCACGATGGCGGACGTGAAGAGCGATCAATTGCATTTTTGCAGTAAAGGTGTTCCTTCTGTCGATGGCATTGCGTGTTATAGAACAAGAGCAAAGACCGATGGCCTAAGGGATTAATCACAGCACAAGCCTGAGTGGTGACCACGTTCTGGGCATATTCTGCCTATGTAATGGTTGAACTGAACTTGTTTACCACAACCGACTCGAGACACAATAATTATACGACCTTGTCCAAGCTGTCCGCCAGCCATGAGGGCGCCACAATCACTATTCTAGTATATAATCATACACTCATCCTATATAATCAAGCCCCACATCTTCCGGCTGCTGCGGGTTACTATGCGTGCATATGTTAAAATGCAGGGAAAGACGTAGAATGCTGGGTATCATACCATCGTAATCTCAAACTATTGGAAACCAGAACACCCATATGATGCACGAAAATTACACAACTTTGTGGTGGGAATAATTGCATTCAATTGTTCCGAGGTTAGCAGACTTTTTGTTCAACAATGATCGTAACTCTTAACACAGCTTTGCAGGTGAAATTGCCGTTGTCCAAACTTTGGTCCCCTTCCGTCGATTCCGCTGCAGCTTTCATCGCTTCGCACCCGACATGCAGATGTTCGAATATATTGCATCTCATTTACTTATTGTGCATGGCTGTTGCTATCCGGATAAGTTCGCTTTATTCAGCGACCAAGAAGGATCTTGCAAGATGAGGGTCCCAGCGGTTGGAATGACGTTAGTGCATGTGGTGTTGGCTAGGCTTTTCTATTCTGATGACATGCGCTCATTAGCCTATTCTTCACGACATTATCAACGTCAATTTGTGCTAATTATAGTGAGTTTGCATTCATCATTGCATGCTATCATCTTTTTTTTTTTTCATATCAGTGGTTGCTTCCATCGAATAGCTGTCGAACCGTTCCGCATCCCAAAAGCTTTTATTGGCTTGATCTTGTTGCCTTTCGTCGCGAGTAGTTCTATATCCCTCCGAGTTGAATACATGACAACGTCTTCTTCGTCCAGGCCGATGTGGCACGGCATATGACGTCTGTTTCGACAGCTACGAAAGATAAAATGGAACTTACTATCGGTATCTGCATGGGAAGCTTAGTTGTGAGTTTGAAATAGAACGCAATCACGTTGGCGACTTGGGGAGTTTAGCGTATTGTTGCTTTTGTTATTCATCTTATTGTCATTGTCGGATAGTTGCGAGTTATCCAACTTGCGAGCAGTCTTTTCACCGACTGTGGTCTTCGAATCCACCAGTATTTTGCCAACCTCGAGGTAAGGGTTCTCACCTTCCAAGTTCCGACTCATATGACACTCACACCATTGTTAGACTTTTGTTCTCGCAGTCTCCGTGATGTCAAGTCCTAACACGAAAAATTCGAAAGCGATCAGCCTCTGCTCGATTTATACCCTTCATTCCCTGCCCAAGTTGAGTCTCCCTTCCCTGCTTGATCGCTACTCACTTCAAGTTCTGGATCTCCCAGGTAGCCTCTCAAGTCGGTTGACCTTACTAAGGTCTTCGCCCATCCTGCATATTTCTCAATCACCGAATCATTCTCAGCACGCTCACCGTGTATTGATTGTTGTTACTACTCCAATATGTATACTAAATGCCACACAGAGTGCAAGGACAAGCCACGTACGACATACAAAGACAAGCAGTTTGGAAGGCGAGCAGAGCAGAGTGAGCCGAACAGAGCTTAGAATTGAGGAACCGAGCCGAACTAGAATTGAGCAGTGGCTGCGCTCCAACCCTATTAGTTGTGGGGACAGCAGCCAACCCCTTTATCGGATGTCCAATGTCCTAGTATTAATAACATGCCAGTGAACGACTCAGATACCGAAGGCAATAAAGTCTGCACTTTAGAAGGTCAGTGGTCGCCTCATCTCCTACTCTTAACTCTAGATTCCACAACTTCTTCACCCAATTCCTACTTAGGCCATCCCATTTTGTATAGCCAAGTCCAATCAGACCGTATCTCCTCGGTACGTATTTACTACTCGTAGCAATTCATTCCTACCTGATATTTTACGTTTCCAAACAAGAATCGAGTCTTCGAATACTCTCAAAACAACAAGGAGGAGTTTCATTTTCGTAAAACTTGAAACGAGCCATGAGCCTCGATCCATTCGTACCTGCCATCCGTGCCTGGGTACACGATCATAGCCAGGACCTTATGGATCGCATTAACCAAGTGCTTGAGCGTAGTAACCTATATCCAGGGCGAACTGTCCGATGGAGACCAGATAGGGCTACAGATTTCCGTGAAAATCCTGTTCCAGCTAGTGCTGAACGCCTTATCCGCTGGGATACTCGTCTTCCGACGGAAGTATTCAGAGATGGATTCCAGCCCCACTCGCCAGTCCAGAGCTACGCCGAACTTCAGGATATAGAGTGCAGCATCGCTGATTACGTCAGATTCCGTGTCGAGTCCATCTTTGTCTCGACAACACGCACTCATACTTCTTACAATCCCGATACCGACTCGGAGCCTGAAGTGTGGACCGCTGATATTCGTCGTGATGTGGGGACGAATTTCAAGTACGAAATTTACGCGCACGGTGGACTCGAGGTCAACCCGACTTTGGGTACGCATCGCTTCGAGTACCAAAATGAAGTCACTTTCCCTGGTGGTATCAGGCGAGAATTCATTCGTAGTGCGATCGAGTACGATGGGGAGACTGTTGTCCGAGTCCATTACAATCCATACTTTGATTGGAATGCAAGTGGCAGGGGTCATGGTTCTCGACTTCCCGACTTACCTGAGACCACGTACAGAGGTGTGCCAGTTAAACCTGTGGAGTGGCCAGACGACCAAGGTGAAAAGCCTCATGACGAGCATAGGAGAGAGTTACGAGAAGTTAAAGAGGACAGTGATGCTTTAATGCGAGGAGAGGGTCGGCTTATCCCTGATCCCTTCGTAGGAACTACACTTAGGCCGCGGTTCAATCGAGCAATTTTTCCAAACCTCGCATCTTCTGGTCATGAGGTATATGTATTTGCAGAGACGAAATATGTCCTTATGCGCTTCGACCTACCTGGTTCGATAATCAATGGTCCAAAATTGATTGTTACCGAATGGCCTTCCCTACGTACTGCGGGCTTTGCAGGGAGAGTTGATGCTGTACTGCCTAACCCTGGGAATTCCGAAGAGGCCTACTTCTTCTGCGGGGATCAGTACGCTCTCATCAAGACAATGTCAGGAACAACCAGTGACTACATTGTGAACGGGCCGAAATCCATCAATGATAATTGGCCTTCCCTTCGTGCTGCCGGGTTCAGCAGCGGTGTAAATGCTGCACTCCCTAACCCAGGAAATTCTGACGAGGCCTACTTCTTCTGCGGAGATCAGTATGCTCTCGTTAATTTGAAGCCAGGAACAACCGATGATTATATTGTGAACGGGCCGAAATCCATCAATGACAATTGGCCTTCCCTTCGTGCTGCCGGGTTCAGTGATGGTGTTGATGCTGCACTGTTGAACCCCACAAACAAAAACGAAGTGTACTTTTTCTCTCGGGATCGTTACGTCCTTGTCAATGTAGCGCCTGGTTCCACAGACGATTATATCGTTGATGGACCTCATGACGTTGCAAATGCCTGGACTTCCCTTTCCAATGCGGGTTTCTACTAAAACTTTATGTACTACTCTGTTACCGAGTTCATTCCCAGTTCTTCAATTGTTCCAACTTGCATATTTTTCTTCTGTGACTTGATTTGTCTTTTCAGATGTAATTAATGGTGGCACGGACAAGAAAATAACGAACCTGCGAAGAAAGAATAGCCGAGTACAAAAGGTAAATTATATAGAATGGATCCAAGCATCTAAGGGGTTTGTGAGAGGCGATTCGGGGTGGGGTTGATGAGAGGGAAGCGAACGGCAGCTCGCACCATGCGCAATTCATCTGCAAGACCTATCTCAATACCACCATGATATTATGGCCGGAAGAAAGGTGTACTAACCACGAAGCAAGGCTGAAATTCCAACAATAATCCACA
>QGOD01002538.1:31760-42281 GCA_003313065.1 Sarcodon sp. MG97 | reverse complement strand
GAAATTCCAACAATAATCCGGACGGCATTCCCAGAGGCTGTATTAAGTAAACCAGAGAGAGTCCGACTGAGTTCTAGAGAAATCTCGTCCATTGCAATTCCGAGCGGCTGCAAAAAGAAGTTGTGCGTGATCATGAATCTAGGAGGCGAGACCTTAGCGAGGGCAAAGATTGCAACGAAGCTGAAAGAGAAGCGCCGAGCTGCATCCCATTGGAATTGCGAGCAATGAATCTCAGCTAAATTGTGGTACGAGTTCGTCAGTCTAGTTGAGTGGGATTTTGTTGACAGTGGCATGTAAGCATTTACCGGAGCAAAAATTAGCATGATATTTGCCCGGGAAGAGGAGAAGACGAATCTATATAAGACTGAAGCCAGGAAGCGCCCTGAGACATGATTGGCGGGGAAGCTCGAGCTACTAGTAGTAGTGGGGCGAGCAAACGACATGTACGAGATGTGGAAACTTTCGGTTTTCAAGAGGGAGATTCCTTGAGCTGTCAGTCGAAAGAGAAAATGAAGCAGACTGCCAAAGAAAATGAGTGCCGGGTTGATTATGCGTATCACTGAATGCAAATGCCGACTTGGCCGGCGAATATTATGTGAAGGCACAACTATAAATGTAGTAAGCCGAGTTAATTGTAACAGGTCTCTGCTTGCACACATTCCGGGATCACTCTGGATGGATTTATGCCATAACATTCTCGCCAGATTCGAGATTATGTGCATCAGCATCACACCAAGAGATACTAATCTGGGATGTTCGCACCGGTACTCTCGTCTCAACTTTCAAAAGACATTCACATGTCATCAGATTCTCTCCGGACAGTGCTCGATTGCTGTCTTTCGACCTGGGCTATTCAATACCTGGTCATCTTACATTGTTGGAGGCGAAGATGGGCAGCGTCCTTGCTACAGTGAAAGCGGAGAGCGATTTCGACAACGTTGCGTTTAGTGTTGACGGGACCAGCGTCATCCTGCGTAGTGGGTGCGATAGTCACTTGGTGAAGAGATTGCAAATATCACCTGCTTCCTCTTCCAACTACCACTTGCCCACCGGAATGAACAGGAACAATCATCCGTCACTCCCAATGATATTTGTCCCCATACAAGATGATCAGCGACATTCTACATCCCTTGCCACAGTCCCACGTCAGTACCGTTATCAGAACAAAAACGGGTGGATTCTGGATGGGCAGGACAGACGAGTACTTTGGATACCGCCCAACTCGAGGGGTTATTCCATTGATTACTATGGAAAAAAGATCGCTGTCGGATCTGACACGGGAAGAGTGACTCTCGTGGACTTTTCAGATCATCAAGTTGAAGATACGCAAGTGTTGGAGGTGAACATGATCCATTACGGTTGTTCGTATCAGAGGAATACTGTGAACAACTATATCATCACTGTACGGAGTATGAGCGAATCTTGCAAGCCGAATTGTGTGTACCTAGCATCCCCGAACACCAACTTTACAGAATTTTGAACTTTTGCTTTTCGTGAACAGCAAGTTTTTACGATGCAAGGAGAGATGTTTGTCCTTGTTTGGTTCACCCGTATTTCGTAGTCGGACGCACCTGTACTACGTAGTCGAGATTGAGTTGATATCGATGTCCTGTGTTTCTGTTGAGTCTTGATTCCGAATACCTCTCCAACGAGCTCATCAGCGAATATGTCCTGTTTGAAGTCCTTCAACTCACCGATCGCCCACACCACTGGTGGGACGCACAATCTTCATACCACTGTAATCTGCTCGGTTTCTGTGCGTCTCGCCTGTGCGAGATCCCTGCCTGATAGAGACGGCGCTAAAGTCCAAGACTATACATGTGGCAAAACTGAACTTGTCTGCCGCTCCCCTCCATCCTCACACTTGCTTTTTGGTTAAATTCAAATGAGTTCATCTCACAGATCCAAAAGGGCCAAGCTAGGTCCTAGCAATCAATCTGGCCAGAAGCCAGCACATGATATTGCCCAGTCTACGTCCTCTCTAAGCCAGCAAGGCTCCAGTGCGATTTCAAGACACGAGGACAGACTGCATCGTAAGTATTCTGATCGACCAGCTGTGATCATTTCCACAGCCTCTAACCTCCCATACCAAGATTCACTGGCACAGTCTGGATCTTTAGAAGCAAATTCTCCTCGTGGATTCTTTGCAGGAGCTTCTCATGTCAATGCTAGCCATAGTGCTTTCACTGATATTGTAGCAGATTATATAAATGTGGAGATCAAGGTATGTTGAAAACTATTAAAGTGATAGAACAACCATTAAACTAGGTATTTACAGGGTCATGGTATATCACTCACCGAGATTAGTTTGGTTTGCATCTGATTCTATTTGATCCAGAGCTCCTGCTTCTCGATAAGCTTCCGCACGCCAAAGATGCAGGGTATCGGTCCGCCAATCATGATGCATGCCTGACTGACACGCGGAGAGAAGAATTACGACTCATTGAAGATTGGGAGGCAGATGTGAAGAACAAACGAGTATACTGGTTGAATGGGATAGCGGGGATAGGCAAATCCACGATAGCAAAGACATCCGCCGAACGGGCTGCTGCAAGGGAACGGCTTGGAGCCAGTTTCTTCTGTTCCCGTGACTTTGATAACAGACGCGACATCAACCTCATATTTCCTACTTTGGCGTATCATCTCGCATGTCAATACCCGACGTTCAAAGCCGCTCTCATTCAGATCCTCAACTCTACTCCTGACGCTGGCCATGAGACCCTCACTATGCAGCTCGAAACCCTCTTAGTCCGACCATTGCGGTTGACGAAGATATCGACCACCATCGTCATAGATGCTCTAGATGAATGTAATGATAGGCAGCCTGTTTCCGCGATCCTTTGGCTGTTGGGTAGACACATTGACGCGTTGCCACGAGTCAAATTCTTCATCACTGGGAGGCCTGAAATCCAGATTCGGGCTGGGTTCCGGCTTCCACTATTACGGCCGCATTCAGAAGTGTTCGTATTGCACATGGTCGATCCAGCATCCGTCAATCACGACATCGAGTTGTACGTCCGAACCCGTCTATCAGAAATTGCTGCACAAAGGAGTGATTGTGATGTGAATGTCATATGGCCTACCGAGGAGGATATTTCTGCAGTAGTCACGAAATGCTCTGGATTATTCATTGTGGCATCAATCATCGTCGAATTCACCAAGTCCCCTCATCACACACCTCAAGAATGTTTAAAAATCATCACCAGCAAACCAGAGAGCACCGCGACCGAAGGAAAGTCAGGAGTCGATGCGATCTACGATCAGGTCTTCCTCCAGAGCTTCAAGGATATTAATATTAAAATGGATAGTGCCGAGTTTATTGAGCAGATGCGTCTTGTCGTTGGTTCCATCGCTTTGGTATTCAATCCTCTCTCACGTGCGGACCTTGCAACAATACTTGATATAACATTGGAGAGTGTGCGGAAATCCATCCGTTCGCTTTACTCGGTCCTTATTGTCCCAGAATCAGATTTGGAGTTATTGAGAGTCTGTCACAAGTCGTTTCCAGACTATCTCACCGACCCTATTAGATGCACGGATACGAGGTTCCATATTGATCCTTCCGTTTATCATTCCAAGCTTGGGATGTGCTGTCTTGCGCTGATGAAGAAGAAGTTAAAGAAGAACGTATGCGATCTTCCTGTATATGCCATGAATAGCGAAATCGAAGATCTTGGTGAGCGTCGGGAAAAGTATATTGGAAGTGGACTGGAGTATGCGTGTAAATCGTGGGCAAGACATCTTTGCATTGTTTCGAGGGATGGTGACAGTGTTGGATATATCATTGAGTCGTTGGAAACATTTTTCAAGGTCGATCTATTGTTGTGGCTTGAAGTGCTCAGCATCATCGGAGATCTTGGATGTGCATTATACACCCTTTGTGACATCAAAGCATGGCTAGCCCAGGTGAGTGTCGAATGGCCTTTATGATGTCGCTGGATTCGGATGTTTATTTTTGACATCAGGTCAATGTAACAGATACGAAACTTCCAGCTATTGTGAAGGATAGCGAAAGATTCGTGCTCCGGTTCTTTGACGTTATCGAAGCATCTGCACTTCATATCTACCATTCTGCCCTACTCTGGTGCCCCAGAAAGTCTCTTGTTCGGAATCAATATCAAGACGATATCCCAAAGGACGTGAAATTGTTGAATTCAGTCGACAATTCATGGGATGCGTGCACAAGAGTAATAGAAACATGCCTGGGAATAGCATGTGTAGCATATTCACACAAGGATGATTTGATCGCAGTTTGTGGATCTGGCGGTGTCGAGGTCTTCGATGTTTCTACAGGACAGCGTCGAGCTTTATTGAGTAGGAACGGAAGTCAACCCGTCTCATTTGCATTCTCAGCTGACACCACACTCATCGCGACTGGATGTGATATTGGGATAATTGATGTTTGGGACTTGAAGACTGGCAGCCATGTTTGCGCTTTAAAAGGACATACCAACGAGGTCAGAGCAGTCGCATTCTCCCCATGTGGCACCATGATTGCATCTGGTTCAGAGGATCGTACTATTCGAATTTGGGATGTATCCACCTACGATTGTGAATGTGTTCTCGAGGGCCACTCAGGTTATGTGCGTGTCATTTGCTGGTTGGGTGATAAAGTTGTATCAGGAGATGGGAACGGGAGTGTGAGGGTATGGGACGTGATGAGGAAGAAATGCTTGAAGACTGTTGTTGAGTATGGTGATGAGCTGACATCTGTCGCATGTTCGCCAGATTCATCATGGATTGCTATTGGATCAAATGGAAGGGTGAATATCTTGGATGCAAAGACTTTTGATGTTTTCCACACGATAGCGGCGGATTCTTGGATCAGGTCAATTAGATTTTCGACCCGGCAACAACTCATGTACACGGCGGGGTCGAGATTCGGAATCTGGGATCTAACAGAAGAAGAGAACGTGTTGATGTTCGATTACGACGGAAATATATTAGCGATCTCATCGGATGGCAAGTCAATCGCATCACGCCATGGAAATGTTGTCCAGCTTTGGCAAACTGACATCAGCGCGGATCTCAACTTGGACCGTCATCCCAAATCTGTGCGTTGTGTTGCTTTTTCGGGCGATGGGCATCTCGTGGCTTCGGGGTTCTCGGATTGCACCATCAAGCTCTGGGACGCGGCGACAGGTCTCTGCTTGCACACTTTCCGCGGCCACACTCCTTGGATTGATGCCGTAACATTCTCGCCAGATTCGAGATTGTGCGCATCATCATCATATGACGAGATAGTAATCTGGGATGTTCACACCCGTACTCTCGTCTCAACTTTCAAGAGATGTTCAGATGCCATCAGATTCTCTCCAGATAGCACTAGATTGCTCTATCTTGACCTGGACTATTCAATCCCTGGTCATCTTACATTGTTGGAGGCGAAGACGGGCAGCGTCCTTGCTACAGTGAAAGTGGAGAGCGATGTTGACAGCGTTGCGTTTGGTGTTGACGGGACCAGTGTCATCCTGCGTAGTGGGTGCGATAGTCGCTTGGTGAAGAGATTGCAAATATCATCTGCTTCCTCTTCCAACTACCACTTGCCCACCGGAACGAACAGGAACAATCATCTGTCACTCCCAATGGTATTTGTCCCCATACAAGATGATCAGCAACATTCTATATTCCCTGCCATAGTCCCGCCTCAGTACTGCTGTGAGAAAGGAAAAGGGTGGATTCTGGATGGGCAGGACAGACGGGTACTTTGGATACCGCCTAACTCGAGGGGTTATTCAATTGATTATTACTGTGGAAAAAAGATCGTTGTCGGATCTGACACAGGAAGAGTGACTCTCATGGACTTTTCAGATCACCAATTGGAGCACCCTGCCTGAGACTGGGCATATTATAAAGTCATATATATACGGCATTTGAGATCTCTAGACAAATATACATCGCAGAGTTTTGGTAGTTGCACCTCTAGACATCCTATTAACAAACTATAATTTTATGCCATCATCATCTGTACAAATTTTCTACTCCTGCCGGCATTCCTTCAGGTTGCTATGTTGGCGAAAGGATTGAGCATCGAGTGAATTATCAGGATAAAATTAAAGGTCAAATATTAATTTCTCACCTATTTTCTTTTCATTTGTTTCTCATTTTCTTTTTTACTTTTCGACGCGCATATTCGGCTATTCCCGAATATTCTCACGATCGCAACTTTTCTCCAAAAAAGGTAACGATTTGTCTCAACAAGTCTCGAGTGATCGATTTCGTCATTGTAGTTTGTATCCGCCTCAGATAAAGGCGCGATATTTTAGTTTATGCTCTTTTTCTTTCTCCCTCAGTGAATATATATATATATATATATATAATCACTGAGGTTCGCATTCTCTTCACTTCCTTTATTTTCATTATTAAAGTGTATATTAGATCTTCATTTTCGCTCTAACTAGGTAATTACAATATAGTGATTTATAAAAGCACTGAGATTTTCATTTTCGCTCCAACTAGTCGTTGTAACCTTGATAGGGGTCATCTTGATGCCACTGCATTGTATGAAAATGTGATACCCCAGTAGTCTATGTCTTGCCTCTCATTTTAACAAGAATGTGGCACAGCCAGATACAGAAGCAGATATAAGGCTTTATCATAGTACCAGTGTATTACTATATAATCATGGTATATATTTGGCCCACTGGACGATTGCTTGGACAGGTGATATGTTTCCAAGCTTTACAGCATGCATCTACTGAAACGAATCCTTCTCATTCTGGACTCTTTGCTCTATTTGGTCCAATCCCATCCAAGATAAATAATTCAACGAGAACAAGACATCTAATTATTGGCATGCTGGTATGTAACAATAAAATAATGCTCCTGGAACTCTACGATGTACATCTATCTTGGTGCTGCTTTCTGCAAACATCTGTTCTACTATACAATGCTGTGTATAAGACTGGTCTCAAACGTGTTCAACTTGTCTATCTGGAAAATCTAGAATTGTCACCTTCCCACTCTTGGAACCAAAAACAAACTTTTTTCCATCATGATCATCGAAGGTGCCCCCCTTACGATCGGGAAGTATCCAAAATACCCGTCTATTCTGCTTATCCAGAATCCACCCATTTCCGCGATCGTAACGATAATGCTGTGGGGTTACAGCCGGAGATGTAGATGGTCGTTCCTCATTATGTATGGGGACAAATACCATTCGGCGTGAGTGATCATTCCGGTCGTCATTACTGGGAAGATTGGGGTCGTAAGAGCGAGAAGGTGATACTTGCCATCTGCTATTCACTGCGTTATCATACTGCAGAATGACACTTGTCCCATCGACACCAAATGAAACCTTGTTGATAAAATGGTCTACTCCCATTTTAGCAAGCAGTCTGCCAGTCTCTACTTCCCACAACGAAAGATAGCACAGTGATTTTGGCAGGGAAAAGTCGAAGAGAGGAAGGGGCCCAGCAGATATCAATTGACAGCCATCTGGTGAGAATGCAATGTGACGCGAAGCAGCCTTGATTGATAAAAAGAGAGTACGAGTTTGAACATCCCAGATTTGTATGGTGCCGTTGAATAATGACAATGATGATGTTGCACAAAATCTCGAATCTGGTGAGAAAGTCACAGAGTTGACATTATCGTTGTCACCGTGGAAAGTGTGGAAGCAGAGACCGGAGGAAGTGTCCCAGATCCTGACAGATCCACCGAAGGACCCCGACGCTACGAGCTGTCCATTACCCGAAAAGGCAATACACAACACTGAATCGTGGTGGTTGCCCGATTTTTCATGGCTCGGATTTGTAATGTTCGTTTGCCAGAGCTTCGCAAGACCGCGATCATCCATCGATGCGATAGACATCCCATCTGATGAGATTCCCACTCTATCTCCGTCGTGTTTGAACGTGAGCAATAACTCGTTGACCTTTTTCGTTAGATCCAAGATTGCGAACGTAGACTTCATTGTGTACATAAGTCGCTCTGGAGTCGAAAATCGAATTGAGGTAATGGGATCGTCTGTCGAAATCGTTCGGAGAGTGTCACCAGACTTTGCATCAAAGACGAGCAATTTATCCCCTGATGAAGAGGCAATCAATGCGGCATCCGGAGAACACGCAACATGCACTCTCTGCCAAAAGGGTTCAGGATGCATAGCGAGAATTTCCAGGCATTTTCTCTTCGAAACGTCCCATACTCTGGTGGATCCATCTTCACAACCTGTTACGACTTGAAGTCCTACAACCAACCAGCAAACAGATTCGACCTGACTTGGGTGGTTCCCAGCAACACATTGGCGATTATGAGAGGACAAATCCCATAGTCGAAGGGTACAATCAGATGAACCAGATGCAATCATGGTCCCGCATGCCGAGAACGCTACTGAGTTAACCTGTTCGGTATGTCCTTCTAGAGCATAGATGAGGCTGCCGGTTTGTAAATCCCAAACCTCGATTATACCACTAGTACATCCAGTCGCAATGAGTGTGTCGTCATGCGAAAATGCAAGACAACAATATCTGGCTTTATCTTCATTGCGAGTGTATGTGGCTTGGCGCTGCCCTGTCGAAACTTCAAAAACCTCTACACAATCATCCCCACAAACTGCAATCAAATCATCCTTGTGTGAATATAATACCTTGCCCGCCTGGATTGTTTCTATAGCCCTAACGCATGCATCCCACGAATTATCGATCGAGTTCGGCAAATTTACTTCTGTCGGAATGTGGTGTTGATATAGCGTTCGAACATGAGAGGTCGCAGGGCACCATGGTAAGGCCGAGTGATATATATGAACGGCAGACGCTTCAATTGCATCAAAGAATCGCAGCACAGATCTTTCACTATCCTTCACAATAGCTGAAAGATCTGTATCGGACATGCCGACCTAGAAATTAACACTAAATAAATAATGAAACAAATATTGCGGATGGACTCACCTTAGCCAACCATGCTTTCACGTCACGAAGAGAGTAAACTGCACATCGAAGATCGCCGATGATACTCAGCACCTCAAGCCACGACAATAAATGGAACTTGAAAAACGATTCCAATAGCTTGACGATGTGTTTGACGCTGTCACCATCCCCAGAAGACATGCGAAGATGTCTCGCCCAAGACGTACATGCATACTCCAGTCCGCTTCCAATATACTTCTCCCGGCGCTCGTCAAGATCACTGACTTCGCTATTCATGACGTATGCAGGTAGATCACATATGTTCTTCTTCAATGCCTTCTTCATCAGTGTCAGACAGCACGCTCCGAGCTTCAAATGATAAACGGAAGGCGAGATATGGAACCTCGGATCCGTACATCGAGTCCGATCCGTGAGATAATCTGGAAACGACTTGTGACAGACTCTTGGGGGGTGAGAATTGGATTCCGGAACTATAAGGACCGAATGCAGAGAACGAATCGTGCTTCGTATACTCTTCAGTGGTACATCCAGTATTACCGCAAGATCTGTACACGAGAGGGGATTGAATGCCAACACGATGGAACCAAGGACAAGACGCAACCGATTGAAGAAATCTATATCATGCATCTTGACATCTTCGAAGCCATCAAGGAAGACTTGATCATAGGTTTTGTCGAGTCCAGACTTTCCTTCGTCGTCGGTACTGTCTGGTCTGCTGATAATGGCGTGTAGACGGTCTTGAGGTGTGTGATTCGGAGATAGAACGAATCTGACGATAATTGACGCCACGACAAAAACACCTGAACATTTAGTCACTGCTGCAGAGATCTCCTCATCTGTAGGCCATATGACATCCACTTCGCAATCGCTCCGTTGTGCCGCAATTTCAGATAAGCGCGTTTGGAGATACAGCATTATGTCTCCATCAACGGAGACCCGATCGACATCATGGAGCACGAAAACTTCTGCATGAGGTCGCAATAGAGGAAGGCGAAAAGCAGTTCGAATCTGTATCTCTGGCCTGCCAGTGATGAAGAACTTGACACGCGGCATCGCGTCAACATACCGACCCAACAATGAAAGGATGACCGAAGCAGGGTCCTTGTCCTTACACTCGTCGAGAGCGTCTATGATGATGGTTGTCGATAAGCCAGTCGAATGCAATGGTCGTACTATGAGGTTTTCGAGTTGCAATTCCAAGGTCTCGTGACCCGCGTTTGGATTGGATCTGATGATCTCAATGAGAGCAGCTTTGAACGCCGGGTACCGACATGCAAGATAGTAGGATAGGGTGGGAAATATAACATTGATGTTGCGTCTGTTGTCGAAGTCGCGAGAACAAAAGAAACTTGCCCCAAGCCGTTTCCTTGCAGAGGACAGTTCTGCAAATGTTTGGGCGATCGTCGACTTTCCAGTCCCCGCCATACCATTTAACCAGTAGACGCGTTTGTTGTTATCATCCACCTCCCAATCTTCGATGCGCCGTAACTCGTCTCTCCGTGTACCAGTCAGGCACTTATCACGGTTTCCAGACCGATAACTGGCATCTTTGACATATGGTAGTTCTTTGAGAAGCGAGAGTTCTGAATCGAATAAAATCAGTTGTGGACGATGATAGTCGGTGCAGATAATATACCATCATCCTTTCAATATT
>QGOD01002538.1:15706-31712 GCA_003313065.1 Sarcodon sp. MG97 | reverse complement strand
AAAATACCATCATCCTTTCAATATTAGAGTTAGGATCGCTTTATCACCTGAGCAGTTTTAACACACCTTGATCTCTATGTTGGTATAAAGATAATCACCTGCAACATCATTGAAGACGCTGTGGCTAGCATTAACATGAGAAGCTCCCGCAAAGGATCCGAAATGAGGATTTGCCTCTGAAGATCCAGACTGCGAATCTTGTTTTGAGAGTTGTTCCGGTTTAAGAGTGGCCCGAGAATTTCGAGCAGAGTCTCGGATAAGCTCCATGGAGAGATGCGGTCTGCTCCCAGATCTTGTGGCGACCGCACTTGAGGCTGGATGGGCCTGGCTCAGAGGGGGCGAGGACTGAACGATGTTCATCATTTGCTGTTGATTGGATCGCTTGCGATGACCGAGCTTGGACTTTGGGGGGTTGTGAGGTTGCCTCATTTGAACTTGATGGGAAGCAAGTGTGAGGATGGATGAGGACCAAAAGACGAGCTCACTTTTGGCCACGTATCGTAGCGCCTCGAGACTCTAGCGCCATCTCCAACAGGCATCGGAGTCACGCATGGGCGCATGTGGTCTTCAAACCA
The DNA here is from genome assembly GCA_003313065.1 of Sarcodon sp. MG97. Lineage (NCBI taxonomy): Eukaryota > Fungi > Basidiomycota > Agaricomycetes > Thelephorales > Thelephoraceae > Sarcodon > Sarcodon sp. MG97. The sequence goes on along the minus strand of QGOD01002538.1, from coordinate 31,137 downwards.
AAAGACGTGCGGGGAAGAACATACTAATACAATCGTCGCCCAGCTTGTTCATCCATTCGACATTGAAGTCTGCTCGGGATTGGCAGACTCGGGGGGGAGCAAATCGTGGAATGTCGGACAAATCAAAGACCTTGTTGTACTCCAAATTATCCAAGTCATCAGAGATACTTATCTCTCTCCTAGTCTCTTCGTTTATTCGATCTTGGAATTATGAATCTATAGAAGGTCCTGGCCAATTGTCAGACACACGGTGGAGCCAGCTCGACGGCATATGTGTTGAATTTTAGATTATTTCAAGTTCGTAGTACTATTACAGTCTGGATTCCTAAATAGGTCATCTATTACATGAGCAGATCTCGTAGTTCAATACGGTTTGATCCCTGTATTTTTTTTTTTACTTGTTTGTCGGCGAGCTCAATGACAAGCAGTTAACTCATTCCTTTGTTAATGTATCTCGATTGCTAGTTCTCACACATTTTACTATCGCAACTAGTAGAATTTCAACAATATGTGCTAAGCGTCAAACTAAACATCATGCGTCTCCATCTCTGACAAACCCACATCATCGTTGAGAAAATACAATCTGCAGATCTGCTTCAAGTTCAAGAGTGGTAGGACGACTCAATCAAAACAGATATCTTGAGTATTCGGAGTCGCTTGTATATCGGTGTCCACCCATAATACGCTTGCACAATGAACAGGAAAATGCGTCACGCGTTGTGTCCGCCCATGATATATTTATTGCGGTGTGTTGTTGACTTGGTAAATGTCTCACACAACTACATGAGGATTTTTGTTATTAAACCCCCCAACAAATTAACCAACCCAGAGTATCACAATCCTTGGATCTGATACTTGTGAAAGTCGAACCTCATCCAACAGCGTTCCAGTCACCATCTTACCCATGAAACGAGTTCCCCTGACAATCTATCAAGATAAACATTACCTTCTCACCGTTTCATTTATTTTCTTTTGATTTGTTTTCACAGTTTGGTTATTACTGTTTCTTCACACGATTTCAACGTTTATCGAGTAGCCGATTTCGTCATCATGATTAATCTTTGTTCGCCTCAAATAAGAGTGCGATATTTTTGTTTTTTCTTTCTTCTCTTCTTCAATAAATCACTGAGCTTCGCAGTGTCTTTCCTTTCCATATTTTCGATATTTTAATGTATTATAGTATTTTCTTTTGCCGCCTGGTTTCGGTCTCGAACCTTGTCGCAATCCTCATGCTTGTTTATGTCTCCTTCGGACCTTTGCTCGGGGGTGGTCTCTGTAGATCCTCCGCACCCTGCTGGGAATTCAACGGTGAAATTGCCAACTCGTATTCAGATCGTCTTCGATTATACGCAATTCGCTCATGAACTACCGCAGGAGGAATTGGCCATTAATACCTCATGCATTGCAATCAAAGGCCCCTCCATTTGGCTCCATCACACATCAGACGCATTCATCAATGTCTTATCTCACACATTACTATTGTATACGCATTATTGTTAAATTCCAGACATACAAAGCATATAATCTTATAACAAGCATAAAATTTGAGAATGATTCTCCACATAGGCCCAAAACTTCCCCCGTTCAAGTAAAGTTCCTGCGTCGTGTTTAGATGATTTCCTCCGTATAACTAAACAGCTGCAAACTTTGGATCGTTTTCTATTTCGTTCAGTAAAGAAGCGAAATCGATGTCCCCAATGGAAGGAATTGGGATTTCAAGTTCAGCCATGATATCTTCTAGTTCTGAATCAAAGCAAGGCCCGGATATGTTGTCTGTGGTGGCGTGGGGCTATTCCATGTCCAATATCCAGCTCAACGATACGTCATCCTTACAGTCCAGAACCTCGCTAATCCCATCGGCAGACAAGGGCGGGAATTGATCGGTTGGAATCGCCGTGTCCAAGGACGAAATATTGTTAAGAAACAAGGATTCGAAATCGGCATCGAAAGGGATGTCAGTAGCCAAAACGGCTCTGTCAGAAGGAGATTCTGCAGTATTGGAAGTCTGCGGCATCGTCTCTTGACACCACGCTTCTATAAGCTGGAGGACCTCGTCTGGGATATCTTCCACGCACTGTGAAATCAGAACTAAGCTAACAGCGACAAAGCGACAGATTGAAATACTGACCACAGAAGAGTCTGGACACGCAACAGGGTGTATCATATCTACAGCAGGTGTTTGTATGTGAGGTTCCACATTTTGCAGCTCCGAAATTTGTCGTAGGCCAAGGAATGATGCCGATCTGCGGAGGACGGAACTACTACCAAGAGGTGTCGAGGTATGAGCCTGAGAATTTCCAGGTGGAAGACGAAGGATGATAGGGGGAGGCGATGTCTGTTTCGAAACAGTGTTCGTGCCTTCTGATACATCTTGTGGCACCGAGCCTGGAGATACCAACAGAGTATGGCGGGGACTTTGGAAGGATAAAGGTGTGGGATAGGGAACACGCCGTCGTGCTTTTCTAAAAGCCTGAGTAGATGGCTTGAATTCCTCTTGGCCCAACGAACCTCTCTCGTCGGACCGTTTAGACTGTTGGAATGCGTGATTCGAGTTAAGTTCACGTTGCGCCAGTCGCGCTAGATCCGCCTTCATCCTGTACTCATGCCTCACCTCATCAGGTTCTGCCTTCCACATCCGACCGATTGTTTTGTAAATATGTTCGCGGGTATTGGGTGGCGATGCGGGGCTTATCTTTGCCCGCTGTTCTAGCTTTTCAGCCAGGTAAAGCATCCATGCCGTTCGCAATTTCTGTGGTGCTGGCGATCGCCCGAGGAGGTCGTTTGGGAGAGACGAGAGGTTGTTAGAGTTCATGATATAGCGGCAGGGGTGAAGTTGATGCTGAGTCGTCTTGCGCAGGCATTTTATGTCGTGCACGACGGCGGTTTGATGCGCTTGGAGGCTAAAATTGTCGAACGTGTAGGTGGTATAGCGGTACGGACATATCCCTTGCACGAGTCGTCCAAGCCAAAGGCGACGAAGACTCAAAGCAACGACACGGTGAAGCTTTCACATGCAAACTGATCATCGTGATGTGGGTCTAAGCAAAGCAAGCAAAACGTTGAATATAATCCACAGCAGTGGCCCAAGCACCCTGAGGGGCCCTCGGGCCATCTGTGCAAATGCGTGATCAAAGGAAAGTGCGAGAGTCACTTATCACCTCCTCTACGGGTTCAGCACTTCAGCCTGGATGTTGTTGAATACGAAGAAACCACAGGTACATGAACTAATTTGCAGTTCGTCGAGGTGACAATTTTGACTGGCGTAGTGTTCTCATGATTATTGCAGGTTGTGACAAGTGTGGCTCAGAACTTGAACAGCGTCTAGCACAAAATAGATCTTTGTCATATCAAACAAAGTTGACAAAAAACGAGGCTCGAGGCGCAGATTTAGGCTCGATGCAATGCTTTTCTTATTTTTTGTACAGGTACGGAGCATAAATAGATGGTAATTAGAACACTATTTGCGTTTTTTGGAATTAATGCACTATGGTAGCGGTACAGCATGTTGCAGCAGCGCGAATACTGGAATGCAGCCCCAGTGTTTCGGCATCACGAATACCCAGAATGTGGTCGTGGAGTTTCTGCGTCTCATATACCAGAATATGGTCCTGGTGTTTCGACAGTACGAATGCCGAGATCCAGAGTCAAGCGCCGTCTCTAAAGAGAGTCGCACGAGTGGCGCATGGGCGTTATACGGCAAAGGTATCCACGAAACCAAAACCAATAGAGGGAAGAACAGTCAGATCATGTACAGGGATTCAACGCAAGTCGCAGACATGTAGTGCGACGACAAGGTATATACAGCATGGCCAGCCTGCTAATGGTCATCTCTGTCAAAATCATTTGCAATTGCGAGAAAATAATCTCACATCAAGCCGTCCGTATTGTTCGCTTTTCCATCCATTTAACCGATTGAAAACGAGACCGTCTAATTTGAATAGAAAGATAATAAGTTGCACTGAATAAAGAGATTGATCAACGTCATAGAGACCACGGGAACAAAGTCTAACAACGGCATGATTGTCACGTATATGAGTTGGAAAGTAAGGGCCCTTAACTCGACGACGTTAGCGAAATATTATCAAGTCATGATGAGTTTTGGTACTTATTTGAAAGCCACAGTTGATGCCAGACACAGAAAAAGACTGCTTGAATAACTCACATTGACTATGAGGGACGACAAAAGCAACAATTCGTTGGACTCCTCAAGTTTGCTAACGTGATTACATTCTATTTCGAACTCACAATACCTGTGTACAAGAATGGGCGCGGAAATGGTCCTAGAACCAAACGCGTCGAGCTCGCACTAGATATGAACTGTAATTAATCAGTAAGAAACAACAGCGATCGGTGGGTTTTACTTTTGACTAGTAGTCGTCTCATCATGGACAACCCGATAGGCAGCTTGCGGAAAACAAGCAGAAAAAAAAAACTAACCTGCAAGAAAGGGACCGCCGAGCACAAGAAGCAAGTTAGATGCAATGCATCCGAACATTTACATGCCAGACGAGAAGCGATAAAAGCTATAGCGGACTCGGTAGAAGCAGACCAGAATGAGTTTAACCAAGTTACCGAGAAAGTTGACCCACGGCAGTACCCAGAAGTTATAGGAAGTCGAACCTGAGTGAATTAACACAATTACAGCAAGCACAGAGACGCGAGACCTTTATCGCTATGGAGCTAAGAGACAAACATTAGACTACATCCCAGTCGAAATAGCAGAAGTCGAAGCTCAGCCATGACCAAGTGTGGAATTGTGATTAGAGTCCGCAGGATATTGATGAATACAGAGGGAAAGTTACGGGAACGAAGACGAGTATAATATTTGCCCAGGAAATCAATAAAACCATAGCCAGGGAGGTTTATCGCAATGCCAGTGGGATGCCAAAGAGTAAGATAGCAGACGTACTTGAAGGTCTGCAGACATCCGCTTTCAAGCTCTAGTTAGAGATCTTTCGCATGGTGGCATTAAGTGTTGGCCATTGGTGGTGCTGAAGAATAATGGGGGAGGGTGAGCGCAGACTAGTCTATGATTCAAAAATGCCCTCGAGGTGTAAGGGCAACAAAGTGCGACGTCGATGACCACAGTGACACCAGTGACCGTGACCGCAAGAGCCCTGTTTGCATCTGTTTGTCTCGATGATATAATTGCTATCATGATATTTTGCAGTGTTTGTCGAACCATTGACACATATCCACGGTGATTCAGGCCGACTTCCGCTTTACAGACTACGCGCAAACGTGGACCACACATTACTCGCCCGCAAGTTTCAAGTGTCCCAGATCATACAATCTATATTTCGTATACAAATAACCCAGTAGCCTAATAACCCAATTATCTGTCCAAATCTACAACATACTCAAAATCTCTTTCCCGACGCTTGTAGATCGTGCCTTGTCTGCTGCTGCGTCTGCCGCAGATTGTCCTGGCTTCGTGTACGACGACCTCTGCACAAACTCGATAGTAGCCCGAATTTTTGCAATCTCTTCGGTGCTCAGCGGCTGATTTAATTTTCGGGCCGCGTAAGCCACATTCCCAAGTGCGATCATTGCACGATAAGTGGTTTCGTTATCATTCGGTTGCAAAACTATTGACTGAAGGCCCGAAAATCACAGTAAATGATCCAGTTAGAAAAAGGAAAAAAATGATTCACCGATATCACAGCTTTGAAATGGGTCGAACGTAATGTAGGCTCACAAGGTTCACGCAATGTGATACATGAGAAACTTGGGAAAACCTTTAACAAAGAATGCTAGGGTGACTGTGTTCAAACTTACTTAAGCATAATTGTCGCACTGACGACGCGTTGTGCGGGCGTAAACAACTCAGATAAAGAATTGCACAATTTGTTGAAAATCTGAGAAGACATTATCGATAATTTAAAGAGTAAAGCTTGACCACTCACGTCCAAAGCCCATGGACTATCACCTACACGTACATTCTCCTGAAACGCATTTGCAGTTGCTCGAAACAAAAGTAGCATGTTCCTCTCTTTGGCTTTCGACATTGGTGGTGTCCAATCTTCATCCCAGTCCGACGCTCGCAGGAGTGCTTGCAAAAATTGCGGGTGCAGCGATGCGTCATTCAGCGGTTGGGGACAATAAGCTGCGATTAATCTAACAAGATCCAGTACTGAACACGGTTCATCATCAGTAGTCTACACTCGCATCAGGACAACTCACACGGAAATCTGTGTATGGCTGGCCACCTGTCTAACACACTTATAATAGTCTCGACGTGCTCGCGTTTTGGCGCAACAACATTTGATAAGTCTTCATCAGTTGTTATGGCTGTTAGGTAATCGAAAATTTCCGTAAATGATATTATCTCCTCGGGGAAAGGCGCCAAATGCGCGGTAGACTTTTGAAAAATCTGAGTATACAATAGCAAAATTAACAATGGTGACTCACAATCTCCCGCTGCACCTCGTTATTTAATTCATGCATCTTATTTCGCATTGCTGGAATGTTGCATTGCTTGAAAGTGATAGGAGTTAGCTAAACAAGTGATTAGCTTCGATACAGAGCTGGTTGATCAATAAGGAGAATACATGTGGAATTGTGCGATTTGAAGTAGTAGAGGGCGATGCAGAAGATGCAACAGGTGGGGCTGGTGAGGCTGCGGGCTGGTAACGACTTGCTCCAGTGAAGGGGTCACCAAAGGAGTTCTGCGCCCCGCTGCCGGGCATGGAGTTAGAGGGTTGATAACGTGAAGCTCCCGTAAATGGATCACCCGCAGAAGGAGTTGCTGATGTAGAACTACCAGATGGGCGATACCGCGACCCACCTGGCCGAAGAAGATTAGTATCGCTCGATGGTTCGACTGTCTCCCGTACCTGTGAAGGGATCGCTATATCCCTCAGCGCCGCCGCCAAGGGCTATACCTGCTGTGTTTTTCTCAATGAACCGGACAACTTCGTCGACGTAGGTCAATGGTAGTTGATTTGCCTCTAGAAAGCGCTGCGCTGCTGACCACGGATTTTCTACAACTGCACATCAACTTCGTTATCGACAAAAACAATAAACGTTGCGAACCAGTGATATTGAAGGGCAACTTCAACGGAGGAACTCCGTCTTGAACATCAACGTCGAAGACATAATCGTACTCTTTTCCTTGATACAACTGTTTGCGTCCTGACCCAACTGCGTCTACAACAGTGCCTATTTTTGTCCAAGAGCAGGAGACGCTATCCCACTATCATGTGTTTAGAAGTTGGTCAAGTTACGGTCCGGTGGACGCACCTGATGAGCTTCGACAACGTCACCATTCTTTACCATCTTCGTTTCGCCAGCTTTCTTTCCTGTATCCATAGGAAGTGAGATGAGAGACTTGGAAAAATAGTAACAAGTTGTGCTTACCAGAAGTTGAAAGTGCCTCCGGTCCGGGTAAATCAGAAGTATTTATGTTACCAACCTGTTGCGCCGGTAGGGCTTGACTTGATACTTGGTCATCGAAAGCCTTTAGATCTGCCTCCGGCAACCAACGTTCTTCCGATCGACTAAAGACGCGTACAAAATTATCACTACATCCGCTGACAATATCACCATTTGGCAGAGACGCTATCGCCCAGACTGACACCGCAGGATGGGTGATTGTCTGTATGCAATCTCCATCTGAATACAGCTTTCAGATGACTATTGTCCTGGATTACGAAATTACCACTCACCACGCCATACACGTACTGTACGATCCTCCCCACAGGATATGATATCCCCGTTGGGGATAATTGATAAACCATAGACGAACGATGTATGTCCAGATAGAGAATAGACTAGGTCTCCCTCCAGTGTCCATACATGGATTTCGCTAAAACATTTGAAGCGAACATTGGTACATACTTTAAAACACTTACCTGTCGTTGGAACACGAAGCAAATCCTATGTCTGTCATCAAAGCCAAACCACGAACAGCATCCTTATGCCCAGCAAAAGTTCTAACGGCTTTGTGCTGCCTCCACATCTTGATGGTCTTGTCCGCAGAGCCTCCAATTACCTTTGAGCGTGATGTAAATGCACAAAGAAGTTTACGTACCAGTCAAGAACTGTTGACCATCCATGGCAAGTACGGCCAGCACAGACTGACTATGACCTTTCAAATCATAGGCCAACTTGAAATCCTTCCACACTTTCGCTGTACTATATTCTCGCGTCGGCTTTGGTAACGGGCAAGGGTCTATGGACGAAGTTATGCCCTTACCTGTCCCAAGAACCGGATACTATCGTTCCGTCCGGTGCCGTGTGCAGAGCACAGATGTTTTGTTCATGACCAACCAGAGAAAACCGCGGTTCGTCTTGCGGGGAATCCAATGGAAAGATATTGACGACCGTATCCTGTCCGCCTGTGACAACGCAGCCTAATCAAAACGTCCCGTCAATACCTTTTCACTAGTCCTTAGGTGTCATCGGTCACCTTGAGGGGCATCGGAGGAAGGTGGTAGATATGTCACAGCATTGACGTATCCGGAGTTTGGGCGAAAAACCTTGGACTGTCCGAACGATGAAGACGACGACTCTATTTGCCATGAGATCGCAGTGGAATCACGAGAGGCGGACAAGATCAGATCATTTTGCGGTGCGACAACGGCTCGAACCTAAGGTAAAGGGTGGTCAGAAATCTGCATTATCACTGTGGAATAAGCAACAGACATCTGAGGAGTGAGCTGCTAAAGTGGCAGAAAGCTTATAGGACATCACCCCAGACTAGCGAGTGAAGGACAAGATAACGAGAAAATAAGCGATCACGAGGGACTGGTCGTCGAGAGTGGGAACAATACGCTTTGACATCTGAATCCTGATTATGAAGCCTTCCTCCGGCCTGGAACTTTCTGTGATGCACCAGAAAAAAATCAAGTTATTGATTATATAAAGAACGAACGCCAAATTTTGCCACTATTAGTGATACTACAAAGGACCTGGCCACAAAATGTACACCATGTTAACGAGCCCTGCTGTCGTGTGCAGCGACTAGCAGGGTAGATACAAAGGTGCAAGTCTATGCCATGCACCATAACTCCATCTTCTGCGAGGGCCTCTTCACGCCAATTGTCAACCACAAGTAATAAGACAGACAACGTTTGAAGCGTGCTGAGGGACTTGAAGATCACATCAAAGTTTTTTCTATTTATGGAACATATAGTTCAGGGCAGGTCGCGACTTCAACCGACTAGTGTAGTCCGAGCAAGAATAGTCATCAAGAGCCACCATCAAGTAACCATCCAATGAATCCCAGAAGAGACAAGACCCCTAACTCCCGAGATCCACCATAGTAGCAAGAGAAATCTTCATCTTCTTTGCATTTCTGTGATCTCCAGGCTCAGTAGTAGTGGCCTTACGCTTATGTTCCAAGGGGACATGAGCCAAGCTTTGAACAGAAGGAAACGCTGGAATCTGAGTATCATCTTGCGTTTGGGAATCAGAAGCAACAACTTGGAGAGAATTTAACATGGCTTGGTTAGTATCAAGTAAGCTACAAACAAAAAGTGGTCAAGATATCAAGAATAAAATTGGCGCTGTACGCACACGTTCGATTCCAGGTTCAAGTTTCGCGACTTGAATTGTGATTTCTACGACAATTTAACAAAAAAAAACGATGAAACGCAATAAACAAACCAATTCGTTGAAGCCGAGAAGTTGCGTCTCGGCTTCAGGGTTAAAATAAGTCTTGTACTCCATTGATTTCTTCGAGGACTGAACGAAAACGTATTTTGTCCGTTTCAATTGCTTCCGTTGTGGCATCTGTGGGATTTTCCCTTTACCTCGAGTTGAACACCTTCGAACTTCCATCAATCCAAGGTCATCGCATTCTTTCTTTTCCGGAGCAATGAAACCTTTCAAAATGTTAACATATGACATCCTATTTTCAGGGCCTCGCACCTTCTGCTTCTAATCGCCTAAATAACTGTCCCGCGACGTCCGATCTGCATCCAATTTTTTTCGTAAACGCTGAGGTATTGTTTGGTTTCATTGTATCGAAAATTTTTATCGCCCTCCTGAAAGGAAGATAAATCCAGTATAAACTACAGAGATGGAAAGTACTCACCGGAACAAGGCTATTTCCTTGAACTTGTGGATCATCCTGGGGTACAAGTTGTGAAGCATGATGAATTCCCAGTTTTTGTCCCCCTTGACGCGACAATCGAAACAGATAAATATTTCTGGGAGACGTTGGTCTTTTGCGGAATGGTATCTGTATTAGATATTGATCAAAGGAGCTAATTATATGAATAACGGAAACGAACCCCATGCACCTAAGGGAACAATAATTTAAGAACTTAGTAGAGTTGAACAACGCATCACACACCAAACGTGATACCAGCGTCCGCAACTATCACACCAACATATGTCAGAATTCTCTAACTTGGTTAATTCAACTTCAGCCAATTAACTCATGACGATGTAGCGGACTTACATCGACGCCACACTCACAATCCAAACCCTTATCAGGCACTTCCACGATTTTCTCCGGCCTTTTAAATTGATTGGGTCCCCTTTCCGTAGCGAAGGATTGAATAGGATCATTATTAGGGTATGAGGGCATTTGAGTCTCCATATCTAGAATGCATTTCAAGGTGCTCGTGGACTTCACAGGGAATTGTGGGACGAATTACTAACCCAGTATTTCAGAATTATCTGTCCCACTATCCTGCGCGGCTGCACTTATCAACTGGTTTTTTAACACTTGAGTATCGAAACCACGACTGGTGATAGACGGGAAAGAGTTCCCATTGGGCTCAGAAGGAGGTAGCGAAGCTGATTTGAGCCGAGCAAAACCAAGTCGAGGAGGCGTTGGAGACCGGATATTCTGAGTAATTTCCAGCAGCTGAGTTTGCTCCGTGCAATCGGCAGATTTTTCTAAATAGTTTGATTTCTGGAAGAAGGGGATCTAGGTTAATGATTCTTGTTTAAAAGAACATGTGATGCTTACAAGCTGTCGAACATGACCTGCAGTGTTCACAGAGTTACCTGGGAATACCTGAAGTCCTGCACTGCCGACGTTTTCATCCAGAGGATCTTCGTCCATCATCTGAGTAGACTCCGCCTGGCTTCGGGACGTCCTCACAGCATTGGCTGGCAACGGTACAACGTCACCCTTGGTAATCCTCATGCCGATAGGTGTATCATCAATCGAATTTATACCAACGTAATCGGGGTCATCGATGCCTTCGGCGTCCTCATCTACGGACCCTTCTGCGTCGTAAACTATTTTTCTATGATACGCGTCCTGCTTTTGAATCTCGATTTGTTGAAGACGCGCTCTGTTTTCTTCAATTGGAGTCAGGGCCGGTCCTATGCAGGGCCCTCCAGTAGTACCGATGAAAGTGGCATTGTTATCCTCAGATGACGGCAGGAAACTTGCTATTGACGCAATACTAACGTCGACTCTGAACTGCAAGGTCAGTACTAATCCCGTGAAAGCGGGAAAAATTGCACCCATGCCATCCAGTCTCCAGCGTACCAACACTGCACCTTTCTGGTACTTCAGAAATATCATGAGTCGTGAAGAACCATTTATCCTTTTCAGCATCTCCTTGTCTAAAGTGAGGCGGGTTATAATCCTCTGGAGTATAATCATAATAAAATATTTTAAAAGTTGCAAAACGTCGCTCTGCGGAGACATACGATTATTCTCTAGTTTTTTTGTTTCAGGTGGCAAATCGCTTACTAGGGAGGGCATCCATCTGCGTAGTAGCTTGTATGAGATTCCTCGCTAACATCTGAGAAAAGGAATTATTAGAATCAACACAGTAAGGTACTTATATTTACCCTAAGACTTCTCTTGACATCTCCTAGAGTAGGAAGCCTCTTGCAGTCTGTATCAGGTATTCCCGTTCCATCAAGGGACATTTTCATGAGCTCGTCGCCAAGCGACATCACAGGCAATTTCACATCAGTCCCAGGAACCGCATGATACTATGTGATACCAAAGATGTCACTTGAGGCGTAACTGAACGACGACGCTGGTGTTTTCACCTTGAAATTAAAGGTATAAGCCTCGACAATGCTTTATATGTGTTGGTCAGCTGGAATTGGTCATTATATGCGCATATAATCACTTACTTATTCGGATCTTGCCTATCCTGAAGTTTCATAAGAAATTTGCCTTGGAGAAACTGGATGGAACGCACAAGACAGACAGCAAAGATGAAACTTTTGAGATATTGTTTTTCTAGTGCATCAAAAATTCCGTTCTCCTAGACGAGTTTCAATCAAGCCCATATTGTGACGTAGAAGAGCTCATGCATACAAGGTAATTTAGCAGAGCATCTGCCTCGTCCGTGAATCCCCTTGCAATTGTCTTAATCTTGAAGCCGCTTACGTCTCGTTTAGAGGTGCTATCCGTACTCATAGAGGATTCGGAAGTTTTTGACGACAAGGATGTACTATTGAAGGACGTAAGGTAGCCTTGGGGATACTGTCAGACAGTGTGACATCTTTCATCGAATACTCACTTTCACTGAAGTTGTCTTCAGGTAGCAAGTTTCTTGAGGCAACAGTTATACATAAGGCTGCATATACGCAGCAAATACTGACCTTAGATAAGTTATACATCCCAAACCTGCACGGAGAAGTGTTTGAACTGAAGATAGGCTCTGTTCGACGGTTAACCTATTCTGTCGTACGCCGTATGTTTAGTAGATGATGTTACAATTGTTATGCAAAGCAATACCTGATGCTGAGGAGTCCTGAAAGCTTGCATCTTCATTGATGAGAGTAAGAAGCACCAGATCAGATTTACAATGGTACCGTGTCGCGATTTTAATGAGCTGAGTTTCAAATACAAGTTGCAGATCGTTTAATTGAACTCGATATATTATGCATGTCTATTCTTGTCAACATATGCATAGAAATATCCCTCATAGGGGTAAGCGCATACATGGTCTACGTTGAAACTAAGCCCTAATTACAGAACGACAATTAGAGGATAATCGATCCTGGAATGCTACGGCCAATTGGTGGTAATCGGAAGCAAAGGTAGTTCATCAAAGACGGCGCCAATCGAAGACTCGGATGGGACGTCCAATCAGTTGTACAAGTGGTAGTTGTGAGCGTTTGAGTTTAATCTACAAGTAACTTTTCCCATTGGTAAGCAGGATATACACTGGATTGTACGCTATGAAGTTTGGTAGGGTCAGATTGAGATACTCATCGAAGTATTAAACATCAGCTCAATGCGGGAAAGGCCTGAGTGTTACCCTATCCTATCAAGACACGGATTTATAGGTCTGCCTAGGGGAGACTAGAAAAGGACAGAGCGTATTTTCTTGAGTGTGCATTATATTTGGGGTCGTCATCCAATGAGATCAACTATCATGGTTTCAACGGGGAGGCAGAGGTAGGTGACATGCAAGCCTAGAACAAGGGCATGTTGTAGTGATGTTGGGCGCAACTTGTAGTGTATTTAGTCCACTTTTGTACGCAGCTGCAAGATAGTTAGTCGGTCTTGTCGTCACTCCCACGTTCCAACAATTCTGCCCTGTGTTGCATTTGTGTTGTGTCATGAGCATGAATTTCGTATTACACGAATGCGGGGTGGGCAACAAGTCCGCATGTTCGCATCTTGATCCGAAACTTGAGATTGCTCAGGTCAAATCGTCGTGATAATACTCTAATTCACAATTTCAAACTGGCCCTAATGACACTCAGAATCCGTTCTCCAATCTCTCGTACTTTGTGTCATTTCTTGCGGCCAGCACGACGATGGAATATTCCAGGAGCACTTGCTGTCCAACGAAGACACGCCTCAACATACGATACCAACCTAGCAGGTTTATCTGAAGAACAGGCAGAGGCAAGTTCAGTATTCAAGTTCACTTCTTCCATCTGAACTTGGGGCGGGTCCTATTAACCGACGCATCCCTTTCCAGTTTAAAGACGCTATTCACCAATTCGCGGAGAAGGAAATAGCACCTCGTGCCGCTGAGATTGACCGATCGAATACTTTCCCAACGGTATGTGATTTCTGCTATTGTCTCTACTGGATTCAAGACGAACAACATGTATATTTTAGGATTTATGGGAGAAGTTTGGCGATATGGGTCTTCTAGGCATAACCGTCTCATCGGAATACGGTGGCCTTGAACAGGGGTACTTTCAGCATACCCTTGCCATGGAAGAACTTTCTCGCGCATCAGGCTCAGTTGCACTATCATACGGAGCTCACTCAAACCTTTGCGTCAACCAAATCTACCGTTGGGGAACTCAAGACCAGAAAACCAAATATCTCCCAGATTTGATTGCCGGAAGGAAAGTGGGCAGCCTTGCTATGAGCGAGCCTGGAAGTGGAAGTGACGTCGTGAGCATGAAGTTGAAAGCGGAGAAAGTCCCTGGTGGATGGAGGTTGAACGGAAACAAATTTTGGTGAGACTAATATATATGCAAGCCTCTTAAGGTAGAGATAACTTACGTCGTCCTCTAGGATCACGAACGGTCCTACAGCGTCAACGCTCGTCGTCTATGCTAAAACTTCGCCTGACAAGGGTTCGAAAGGGATTACGGCTTTCATTATTGAGAAAACCTTCAAAGGATTCTCAACTCATCAAAAACTCGACAAGTTTGGTATGCGTGGAAGTGATACCTGCGAGCTAGTATTTGAGAATTGTGAGGTCCCAGATGGTCAGTTTCTTCAATCATTCGCATTTTATTCTAGACGTTGAGGGCTTGACTCAGAAAATGTTCTGGGGCAAGTTGACAAGGGCGCAGCCGTGTTGATGTCTGGTCTCGACTACGAAAGACTGGTGTTGAGTGGTGGTCCACTAGGGTACCTCTGTCTGCACAATTCTCTCTTCCCAATTCGGCACTAACATGTTCGCAGACTTATGCAAGCCGCTTTTGACTATGCTATCGAGTATGTTCACGAACGCAAACAATTTGGTCAACCAATAGGAACTTTCCAACTAATGCAGGGTTAGCTAAGACTGTGTTTCGATTTGGCAGTTGGCTAACCTTGGGCTTGCTATAAGGGAAAATCGCGGATATGTATACCAAACTAATCGCAAGTCGATCCTACGTTTATGCTGTAGCTCGTGCGTGCGATCGTGGTCACGTCAGTCGACGTGTGAGTCAAGTCATTCTACTATGTGTGCGCCTGGCGTGACAATCTCATTGATAGGATTGCGCTGGAGCAATTTTGTACTCGACAGAGAAAGCGGTCGAGGTAGCTTTGGAGGGTATGCAGTGTTTAGGTGGCAACGGTTACATCAATGGTTTGTGGACTTGTGTTACTGTGACTTTCTACTTCTAAAACTCCTGCAGAATATCCGATGGGTAGATTTTTGCGAGACTCGAGGTTATACACTGTTGGTGCAGGTACACAAGAAATCAGGCGCATGTTAATTGGAAGGGAATTCAACCAAGACTTCAAGCCTTGAACAAGGACTTAGCTTATATGAAAGCAACATACATTTACAAACTGAAGCTAAAAGCTTCTACAG
>QGOD01002538.1:0-11183 GCA_003313065.1 Sarcodon sp. MG97 | reverse complement strand
CTGTTTGGATTGACAGCATCCAAAGCCATCTCGACGACTTTTCCGATGCCGTACTTGTCGATTTCGTGCATGCTGAATGCCTTGATGCCGTTTTCCTTCAGGATGCGCTTTTCACCTGCGTCGATGTCGCGTAGGCCGACGTAGGCGATGCGGTTGGGTTTGAGGATTGGTTTGATCCAGGAGAATTCGGGTATTGATCCGGCGATTCCGAGGAGGAATGCTACGGGCATGCCGTGGATGTTTCCTGGATAGAAGAAATGTTAGAGAGGTGTGTGGGGAGAGTGAGCAAGGAGGATCTGAGAACCTGAGTCTGTAGTTTCTGGAGTGTTGATATCTGCGTGGGCATCAATCCAGATGACACAAGCATTAGGATATGCTCTAGATAGGCTGATCTAAGTTATAAAGTCTTGGAGGTGAGGAGGGTTAACGTACTCCAAACTTCCACTGATCGTTCCCATAGCCTAACACGCCATATCAGATCGGTATCGGCAAACAAAAAGGAAACCAAAGCCGGAATACGAACCAAAGAATGATCGCCACCCAATACCACAGGGACTTGACCCTTCTTTGCATGACCAGCGACCACTTGAGACACAGATTCACATACACTGGCAACAAAGCGAGGGTTTTTCAATTTGCCTCTCGGCGGGTCATCTGCCGCGGAGATTTCTTCGAACTGGTGATGGCCATCAAATTGGACATTCCAGCCGAGTGTCATTAGCTCTTCTATGAGTCCCGCTTCTATGAGGTGGATTGGGCCTTTGTCTACCCCTAGCTTGGCCTTTTTTTTTCGGTTTAATGAAATTATGTGTATATTAGATGACTTTTCGGGAGGATTTGGAGATGCGGATCTTACTTGACCACCACTTGCGAATAAAAGTAAATTGTGAGTGTTCGATTATTAAGGAAACGAATAGAGGAGTTACCTGAATGGACAGCCTACTATCTGATGGATGTAAAAAAAGATTGCTCAGCTCTTGACTCGAAAAGAAAAATAAGATCTGTCTACTTACAGCAGCTGTTTTTGGGTTCGGAATGAATTTATGAGCGAGGGAAGACATTTGAAGGTTGCACGATTGTAGTCGATTAACGGTGGGTAAGGGATACAAGAAGGAAATTAACTCGACGTTATCTTATGTATGGTCCGAAGACGAGCGCCTAATATTATCAGCGTAGGAGACGCTGAAATATGTTATACGCGGACTGAGCGCGCGGTGGCGGCACTTTCGACTCAAAGGGCCGATTCGATCATTCGCTCAACTTGCTCCTCGTGACGGATTGTGTAGCTTCGGATCTTGACTTGTTCTCTAGAACACTTTGCCAGCACAGACGCGCCAGCACCCGGTTCAGATAGGTCTCAGTCGTTTTGTACAATGGCGGCAGGGACTGTGGTAAAAGTGTGAGCAGACCTCCGAGCAACAATCTGTTTGCTATATTTCCGGTCTTATTCACCTTTAGATTAACGGTTGGCTCGGCAGTTGGCAGTATTCGCGATATTTTCTCGAAAATCAGCGGCATCAACGCTAAACATGGCAAATTCGATCTGGTACTTTGCATTGGTGATTTCTTTGGCCCAGTAAAGGAAGATGGTACAGGAGTTGAAGAGGTTTCACAGCTCTTAAACGGAGAGATTGATGGTGTGATATACTTTGTGCTATTCGTTCAATCACCGGTTTGTTCATATGTCCTATTCAGTGCCTTTGGAGTGTTATGTCATGCAGGGTGAACATCCATTACCACACGCAGTCATCGAAAAGTACGCCTCTACAAGTGGTGAATTATGCAAGAATGTATTCTTATTGAGCAAGCCACTTGTTGATCCTCCTTTCATCGACACCAAGCTAATATAGTGCACAGGCAAATCAGGGATCGTCACCACTCCGCACGGTTTAAGAATTGTTTGTCTAGGTGGAACATATGACGCGACTGTATATGCTGAGGCAGAATCCCCACATGTATGTATTGCTGGTTATTCTCGTGTGTGGCTAACGTTCGTTGAGGTTAGGGATTCTCTTCGCCGTATTTCACAAAACACACTATTGACAAGTTGAACTCGAATACGATGTCCAAATCGACCTTGCCCACAACATCCACCTCCCTCGCATCCATAAAAGCTTCTGCAACATTCTCTCAGTTGGTAGATGTGCTCATAAGCAACGTCTGGCCTTACCCAATCACTCAATTTTCATCTACCCCGCTTCCCGCCCCAGAACTGTCATCAATCGATGTTCAGCCTGTTGGAGAACTTGTTCAGCGAACAAAACCCCGTTATCATATTGCTGCAGCCGGAGGAAGCCCTCCCATGTTTTGGGAACGAGAACCTTTTGTTTGGGACGATGAACAGGGGAGAATTTCGCGATTTATCAGCTTGGGTGCATTTGGTGGTGAACTCACGCCTGGAAAGAAACAACGAGTAAGATTTCATCCCCTTGCTGTGGTCTCTACTCAATTCCTGCTAGTGGTTCTATGCTTTCTCGATATCACCCATCACACCAACCTCTCCGCCTCCCCCTCGACCAAATAACGCTACCAAAAATCCATTCACCGAGTTCGTGCCTAGAGTTCAGAAACGATTGTTGGACTCGAACGACTCCGAGAACTTTCGGTGGGGAAATCAACAAATGCCCACGAAAAGGACTCGAACGGGTGAATGTTTTTGACTTTTGCCTCTCCCGCTCTGTAATTAACGTCTAATAGGAGATCCGGGAAAACCGCCACCAGGGTACCAATGCCGAAGGTGTCAATCGTCCGAGGTGAGCCTGCATGCTTTGTTTCTTGGTATATTTCATTTAAAAATTTACCTAGCACTTCATCAATGATTGTCCAGAAAGAGCCATACCATCAGAGGGATATGTTTGCAGAATCTGCAGCACGGTAACTTATGTTGTTTCGTCTGTTGTATCCTGCAGGTACTCATGTGTGCTTGCAGCCAGGTCATTTCGTCCGCGATTGTCCGACTAAGCATGCAGTAGGTGACACGGGCGGGAAAAAACCGCGAGAAGGTTACGTTTGCAGAGCATGTGCAAGTACGGAACACTATATTGACGATTGTCCCATCGCCAAGCAAGGAAGGAATCCTTCCAGAAAAGATCCCAAAAAGGAGATTGCGCGTCAGTCAATATTACCTCTTTGTTTGGGCATCTAATTTTGTACTTTTTCATAGCCGATGAATGCTGGTTCTGCCTCTCAAACCCTGCTCTGGCGTAAGCGGCATTCCAGTTTTTTTCTCTCTATCTTATCTGACCACCTAGCCAGCAAACACCTTATTGTATCAATTGGAACTGAGTGTTATGTGACCCTTTCCAAAGGGCAGATCACCCCGACGCAAAATGCAGAGGAACATCCCAACGCAACCTCCGTACCGGGGGGTGGTCATGTATTGATTATACCCATTGCCCATTATCCTACACTTGCATCTATTACCTCTGAAATTACATCGCCGGTAATCAGTGAGGTAGAAAGGTTTGGCTCAATCCTTATCTTGTCTTGAGTTTTCCTCAATCGGATCTGATAGGTATAAATCCGCACTTCATGCACTATTTGCAAAGCACGGTGCGGCAATGGTAGCGTTTGAAGTGGCTCGGCTGAGTGCGAAAGGTGGACACGCTCATGTCCAAGTCGTACCCATTCCTCTAAGCCTCAAGGACAAAGTCGAGCACGCATTTATCAACCAGGGGAAACAGCATGGAATTGAATTTGAGACAGACCCCGATGGGGCGCTGCAGGCCTGTTCCAATGGAAAGCGGAGTTATTTTACGGTCGACCTGCCTGGCGGGAAAAAGATGGTCTATCTGATAAGAGATACGAAGTCGTTCAACCTCCAGTTTGGAAGGCAAGTCTGTTCAAGATCTTGTTACCCCTGTGCCTCACATTGACAATATGATACGACAGACAAGTCTTGGTGTCGTTATTAAACATGCCAGAAAGGATGGATTGGAAGGCGTGTGCGCAGTCGGATGATGATGACAAGGATGACGCTCAGCTATTCAAGACGGGATTCGCTGCCTTTGACCCATCGCTCTGAACTATTTTTATTATATGCACGTGTGGTTTTATATGTAAGGTTCTGTTCGGTGGTTGAATCCTTGACGTAGTGACGGCCCCCGGTACAGTCTGACGTCTGGTCTAGGCTCAGCTGGTTCTTCCCTTCAGGGTGCCTTTTCGATCTAATGCTCTGTTCGAAGGGCGGCCGGGACCGAGACTAAGACATAAAATCCATGGGTTTAAAACACTCGGCTTGTGGGGTTTGTTTATGAATTCTTAATGATACTCGGCTGAATTGAACGAACCCTGCTGCACACGGACAAGATGATTTGGCGAAGCACCACTTATCTCGATCCTCGGCTCCCTGGTCTTACCCAAATAGTGCGAGCAAGAGTTGATGGAAGTTTAATCGAGGAATCGTGAAGCAAATGGAAGGATGGGAACTATGTTTTGAAACTTGTAAAAGTCAGGCTCCCACTCGCAGGAGCGTATTGAACAAGCTGATTTGATAATTATAAGAGGAAGCAAAACATTATTGGATCCCGGCAGACCATGCCGAACCATCTATCAAGAACTGATTATCGTGCTCAACAAGATCAACAGTTGTGACGATGCCGCGAAAGACGGCATGATCACTCGGTAGTGTTCACTGCCATCGGCGTCTCTCAATCTTTCCTTCAGCTACTGCCATTGCTTTCTGATCCTGTCCTGAGATTTGCGCACCGTTCTCGAGATGTCTACGCCCTCCAGCACCTTTACATCCCGTCCTGGGACTCCTCACTTCCGCGATGTTTTGAGTGCAGACCCGAACGTGTTGTATTTTCTTTTCCACTTTTGCATCCGTTTTCTGACCATATCTTTGTGCAGGCTCTCGAGAATGCCATTCTCCATGAGCAAGAATCAGAAGCTCACAGAGTATCTCAGCATTTTTAGCACTTACGGTTTATCATCTAACCTGCGCCAACCGTAGATTTTCCGAGAGTCCGCTGGACATCAACCCAAGGGAATCTTGCCACAGACCATCAATCCAGTACGTACTCTGAAGTGTCCCAGTGTTTTCTTTTCCTGACCGGACCCCACAGGATGAGGAAACCGTGCCTGGGATTTTGCATCCTGGAAGCACGGGTGTTATCTATTGCTCCGATCGTGCCATCGCAAATGGCTTCAGCTACGCTGCTTCCCACGAATGGGCGAACCTTGGGCAGGGCGCACCTGAAGTGGGAGAGATTCCTGATGCACCCCCCAGGCCACAATCGGTTATGATGTCCGTCGATTCCCTCGAATATGCTCCCACAACTGGTGTGAAAGGTATGTTTGATCTCTCCACATTGGATAGATCCATAGTAAAAAAAATTTCTGCTGTACTCTAACAGCTCTCCGTGAGGCCGTCGCAAACTTCTACAATCACACTTACCGTCAAGGCATGGCGAGTCAATATACGCACGAGAATGTTTGCATTGTACCCGGTGGACGTGCTGGGCTTTCGCGTGTTGCCGCAGTTATCGGCGATGTCTACTGTGTAAGAAGTCCTTGCCGATTATCTTGGGCAACACGTGTTGATTCTCGCTTCTGTGTAGTCATACCAAGTTCCTGACTATACCGCTTATGACCAAGTATTGAGTGCGTTCAGGCGTCTTGTACCGGTTCCTACTGCGTGAGCCCCCACCCTCATAAATACGCGCTCACTCTATATTGATTTTCGCCCCAGTCTGGACCCACAGGTGCGAAACTTCTTCTCTTTGTTTTGTTTCTGGCTTTATTGTTCCTCTCGTAGAACCAATACCGCCTTGATTTGGATCAGGTAAAGGTAAGAGGCGTTATATTCCTTCTTTACTCTACTTGCGGATGAAGACAAATGCTATCAATAGAAAGATATCAGAACCCAAGGGTTGGCTGTTTTGATCGCCTCCAACCCGCGCAACCCTACAGGACAGGTTATAAAGTAATCTGTTTTGCGCTTCGAATTTGTTGTGGCTTGGCTGACATCATTGCAGGGGTGATGACCTGAAAGAGCTTGTTGAAATTGGTCGTGAACATGTGACTACTTTGGTCCTCGATGAGGTTCGTCTGAAAAATCATGTCCGGATTTTAATGATAAACTAATGTCTTCTTACAGTTCTATTCCTGGTACCAGTATCATGATGATGATCAAGATATCGGCAAACCTGTTTCATCCGCAGAGTACATTGAGGACGTTAATGAAGTATGTTACCTTATTTTGTTATACACGCATGTTAACGCTGGTCTTGATCATGCCTGCATAGGACTCTGTTGTTATCATTGATGGATTGACCAAGAATTGGCGCTTGCCCGGATGGCGTATATGCTGGGTCATAGGCCCGAAGAACTTGATCACCGCTCTTTCCCAGTCCGGTAAGTAAATAATCTTTTCATTCTTCACCCGGTTTTGTAGTGATTGGTTCGGTGAAAAAGGTTCTTACCTGGATGGAGGAGCCAACCATCCGTAAGTTTCATTCTTTGGACTTTCAAAGGTCGTTTTAGTGCTAATATACATATGTCAAAGATTGCAACTTGCCGCGATACCCCTTCTTGATCCTGAACATGCGGCAAAAGAGAGAGTATGTGTTCACATTTCATCTCGATCCCTACCGGTCCTGGTAATCAATGTACATTTCCCATTTAGCTTGCTTTGCAAAAGCACTTCAAGGTTAAGCGTGATTATGTCTTGTATCGTCTCGCAAGGATGGGCTTGAAAGTCGAGCTTCCGCCAAACAGCACATTCTACATCTGGCTCAACTTGGAGCGTCTTCCCCCTCCATTAAACAACGGTCTCGTAAGTCTTGCTTCTTCCCTTCCACATCACTGGCTATGATGTAGTCGCTGTCCTCCACCACTAACTGCTTTTTTTTTTTTCCCCTAGACTTTCTTCGAGGAATTGTTGAAAGAGAAGACAATCGTTATCCCTGGAATCTTCTTCGACATCAACCCCTCTCATCGTCGTAACTTGTTCAATTCGCCCTGCCATCACTTTGTTCGTTTGTCGTTCGGCCCTCCTATGGAGGATCTTGAGAAAGGTACGATTCCTTGCTCTTTTCTACTTTTTTAGCTCAGCTTCCCAATTTTTTTGTAGGTCTCGACGCAATTGCAAGAGTTTGTAGAAAGGTGAGGAAGGAAGGCATGAAGACGTTTGGACACAGCTACAAGAAGAGTCTCGACGGAACGATGGTTTCCGATACCATTTGAGCTAGAGTCACACACATCAAGGAACGAGATTGAGCTTATTCACGACAGAAAAACAATAAATAAACCTCAACAAATTGTAGTAGATGTAAATTACCCTGTGATAAAAGATATACCAGAAGTATTATTATGTGTTGTTGCTACGTTGAAACAACTTGAGATAAAAAAATACCGATAAACAGCTTTTGGTATTGGCAACATTTGTAAAAAAACAACAACAGTAATGATAGCTAACTACAAAGGACAATAATGTGTCAAAAAATGGGCGCACGGTGAGATGTAATGCTACACAGCTAGTCAACTCGAATGCCTTGACGCATTGAAAAGCAGCATAAAAAAGCAAGGGGTGAACATGTAAGCCAGGTACGCGTTCGGAGACTCGAGTTACCAGAAATTCAAATCAAAATAGGGATACAAAATGTCCAGATCGAGCCCATTGAGCCACGGGAGAATAATAATAAAGAGAGACACTCAGATATTGTAAACTTGATAATCGTAAAGCACAGCTTGACCCCAGAAGGTAGAAACGCAGGCACCCACAGGTGCCATCCCTGAACTTCCCAATAAAATAGCATTAGGATTATTAGATGTAGCGGCTGGCCAGTTAGGAACGCCCGAGGTATTGGGGTTTCCGTGTTGTAAAAAAGCCTTGTAACGAGCTTGCATTTGCTTAATGAGGTTCGATTGTGCGGTGTTTGGATTGGGAACCGTACCAAACTATCGCTCATGTGAGCAACGAGAACAAAAGGCACCAAGAAAAAACGCACCACTATCTCTATGTCGTCTTGGTGACAAACCACTCCACTGCCCGTACAGAACGGAACAGCCTCATTACCCGGATAGGTCGCGCCGACTGTATACAGCCCAACGTAAGCTGTGCCACCGCTGGCAACCCAGCTCCTTGCGAACGACCAGGTTGAGCATTTCCAGAGGTAATCAGTCCCCATCTGCTCTAATTGAACCCGGGCATCCGTTGTTCCGTTTGTAGTGACCGAGATGTTGTAAAACTGAGATTGCAACAATTCGCCTGTTCGAGGATCACCAAAGGTAGCTTCCACGAGCTGATCAAAGGTTGAACTTGATAAAGGTGTTCCAAAAGCACCATAGATCGAAAGCCCAGCCTCGTTGAGCACAGTAGACAATAGGACCGGTTTTGAAATTTTAGGAAAAGGAGACGTAGAGTCCATAGTGTGTACAATTAGAGAATTATCGCGAACAGGACGAATGGGCTACGAATGGAACTCAGTGAGGGTTCTAATATTCAGGATATAAAGGAGTATTTTTTACCTGTCCAGTTCCAACAGAAGGGTCAAGGCTTGGGGCTTGACCGTAAAGGTCGTTTGTAGCATTAATAATCTTATCCAAAGGTAAGGAAGCCAGACACTGAGAATCAGTTGGAGTGCAACCAATGATACCGTTGAAATAATCTTGTAGAGTCTGATGAGTGGTTGTGGACAGAAAGCCATAATCCTAGGGGTGATGTTTAGGGAACCGTTACTTCAAGAAATATTAATGAAACTTACCATAGGATCAGATTGTATAATGGCAGATTGAAACAAAGGTGATGCCAAATTGGTGGCAAGAAGGGCGCGGACCATATCCGCACCACTACTTTGACCAGCTATTGTGATCTTCTGAGGACTCCCACCAAAAGAAGGCACTACAACCTTCAGAAACTGCAAAGCAACAATTACGTCCTTTACAGCAAGATTACTCTGCCCGTTGGGGGCCATTAATCCTAGCTACAAAAAGAGTCAGTCACGGCCCTGAGTTGCATCAAGTTGCGACACGTACTGCTCCCAGGCGATACTGAATAACAGCTACTATAGACCCAGTGGCAACCGCCAAATTCGAGCCATCCAGACCTGGACCAGAAGCCGAACCGGCAATGTAAGAGCCTCCATGAATCCTGTTGTGTATGTCACGGTGACGAAAGCTACCCTGTAGAACACGTTAAACATACCACATGAGGGTAGGAACGTTTTCGTTGTTTCCGGACGAGTCGGGGACATACAGAACCATGGACAAGCAATCTTCCGACATGGAAGAATTACTCAAGTTCGACTGAGGGCAAGCCAATGGAAGAGCGGAAGGGTCATTTGATCCATTGCTGATGACAATTGTTAGTGTGGCGTAGCATCGAAAGATAGAAATCCCTGAAGACTTACGGAAGCTCCCAGGTGGACTGAATACTGGACGGCTCCCATCTCTGTGCAGAAGCATATTTGACAGAGAATCTCATCGCGCCGTTATCTTGTATACCCTTTGCAGTTCCCAGAACAGTGTAAACCGACTGCAACGTGGATTCTTGCCTTGAGCAATCGCAGGAGGGTTTGGAGAATCGACAAAAGTGGCCTACAGCTGGTGATCCATCGAGATTTAAGTCAGGTATAGGAGAAGCTAAAGCCAAAGAAATAGTCCACAGAAGTAAAATCGAGTACAGCAAAGCAAACATGAATAAGTTGGCGTAGCGCGACTACTGCCGAAGCGCGAATTCAGAAGTAAACGCGATTAAAAGAGAATGCCGAATATCCCTTGAGATGAGAACCAGCGGCCAGGGGATAAAACTTGAAGCCAAGAGCAGAAAAGCAACTTGAATGCGGGACAGCCATGGTTCTCCGAGAGATATGTATCAATTGGCTCGGCTCATCTCCAGACACATCGAACAATGCCGGCCACGTGCACACAGACGATGTGCCGCCTCTTGTCCCATCTTTGGCAACCACTCGCAAATGTTCATCCCTATGTCTACCGCCTTTGTTGATACTAGTACCTCGCAACTATGAACACCGTTACTGCAGGCCGCTTAATCAAAGCAGTCCATACCAGGCATATCGACGATTCAGCCACGTTTGATAATCTAATCGTGAGGAACTTGCGGTTCAGGCCCATTTCTGATTGTCGCCAATAGATGTTTACCGGCATTCTGTTCAGGGCAGAAGGGGTATCCAAGGCTACATATATGCACTTATGGTATGCTTGATGGCTTGGGCTTGGGTCTTGGAGCTTTGCACGCACATACTCACATTGCAAGCCCCTGCAAATGCCATATTACAGGTCCCCTGATGACTCCGACTCTATCCTCACTACCAGCAGTGTGAAAAAAGCTTGAAGACAGCGTCCTCAAAACCTTGCCCCTGCCAATATGTTAGGGAATCGCTTGCAAGATCCAATTGCTTTGCTTATCCATCATGTTACCCTCTTGAGAATGCTTTCCGCGTTATATAGAGCTGCAAACGCAATTCTGGCCTCCCTCAAATAATCCCCACATCCGAGTTTGATTGATTTGCTCCAAGTTCGCTATAATAGCGATTTGAGTGCCTCACAAGTGTTTAGGTACGCCAAACCAGAGGATTATGTTGTTATTGTTCCCGTTCCAAGGCACGATCTGGATGCGAGCATGACGCTGTCATACTACATAATCTCATTTCTCTTGTACCTATCCAACCCACGCATTCCTGGTGAACAATTGTGGCAAAACTATCCTCCGTATCAATCAACACATCAAGCTCGCCCTTGATCCACTTTTGCGTATCCGGGCTAATCAGTCATACAATATCGTTCCCAACACAGTACTCTTGCAGCATTAGTTTGGATGCAGTTTCGTCCATGAAGAGGACGGTCCTTGTACCAAGCCTCCCTCTTTCGCCCTACGGACCATATGACCGCTTGTAAAAATGGCAAGAATAACGGGTCCCAGCATCGAACTCAAAGTTCTGCCTGTCATCTATTCGGATTGGTTGAGGCGGTTCCTGTTCCTTTTCACGATGTACTCCAGTATTTCATTGTCGCAATCCAAAAGAAACCGGGAGAGCGGATAAATAAAGAACGTGAGAGTGTTGTAGATTTGCAGCCGGGCTGAGATGGATTACTCCTATCGCCTTCCCGGTGAGCTTCGAAGAGATGTTGTACCTCCATGGTAGACCGGGTGTCGAAGAGCTTGTCTCGTCTCACAGAAGGGTGGGAGGGCAAGTCTTGTGCTATTGTTTTACTTGGAG
>QGOD01000462.1:12518-25930 GCA_003313065.1 Sarcodon sp. MG97 | reverse complement strand
ACCATGACACAATCATTCAAAATCGACTATTATTGAATGAGCCTCAACAACCGCACTATCACTGGTGAACTCACGTTCGTACATGAGAGCATAAGATGGGCGATATTCAGAGGACTTGTCACATTCATAAGATACACAGTGGGCCCATCTGATTGGCCAGCATGGTCAATAAATGCAACTATGCCACGCTATGATATTAAAATTTTGGTCAAATGGGATTCAATACTGAGTTGTTGTGTAAGGAACATACTACGAATTCAAGAGAAATATCTGCAGTCGAGACCACATATTGGACTATGAGTATGGCAACAAGGGATTTGTTGTTATTTGTTTCCCGTCTCATGCAAGTGAGAACAAATAAGCAAGCCCATACAAGGACAGAATTGATGCCTGTTTGAGAGCATTGGACTATTATCCTGGGAAAAACAAGAAAGAATGACGGACCATATAGAAGAGCCTCTGTCCAGAGGGAAATAATGTATGCTTCATCGAAGCCCATTGGGGCCATGGTGGTGTATGGATATTATGGCTGTTACTGTGAGTTAAATGGGACGATGTAAATGACAAATTTCATACAGGACGCATAGCCTCTACGCCTGGAGAGTTCCGGGTTGTCGAATTGAGGTCATAATTAGACCGAAACACTTGAAGGAGCGTCTCCTCCATAAGTTGGACAACAGACGGAGCTCGGAGTTCCAAATTTCAAAGTTTGCTTGTCCTAAGAGCGGGAATCGGAGGATCTGTGCTTCAACTATTCTTCAACGCTTTTGTTTTTGTTCTGGTACATAGTAGTAGGAATTAATGTAACAGGCGTCATATCCCAAACTCTCTCCATCACTTGTGAACAGTAAAATGATGAAAATGATGGACTACTGCCACTTGGCATTTAATCTCCTTTAAGAATACGATCAACTCGAAGCTCGATAAACCTGTAGAACTCAAAAACCAGGAACCTGTAGTATCATGCGCAGTCTGATTCATATATTTGATCAACTGACCTTACAACAAACACTCTACTATATCACTACCAACGTTTCAACGCAATTCAATGGAACGTGGTATGTTAGATTTAGTCCATTTTGGTTCACTCTCAGTGCCAGAGGCAGCACGAGAATTTAGATGGCATCCCTCACGCTCATCACGGTTCATTGATAGCTGCGCACTCTACTCCATTATATCGTGATTTGAATGAAGGCTGTTCATCACATGTTGTTGATGACTGGCAGTAACACTGTTAATATTGAGTACTTTCATCAGGAAAATCAAATTTGCTTAAACTGTAATTAAATACCTTGACCATAAAATTAAGAATATTAAGACAGTTGAGGAAAAAACTTGGCTTAATATGAATTTCAAGTGTGCTTAATGCATCTTAATTATGCTTGATTTCTACTTTGAGGTCATTTCAAGTCAAAATTAAGGCAGAAACTTGGCTAAATGGCTTAGCTGTCTTGAAGGCATTCAAGTAAATTAAGCCACTTTAAGAATTTTTTGATTTTCCTGATGTTCAACTGCCTATGAGAGCTGGGCATGCTAATCTTTGTACAGGCATCTGTATCAATACTCAGTATCAATTTATGCAGTATAACTGTAATGGTAAGAGAAGGCCCTTTGATTGTCCATTGACTTGAAAGAATCAGTGAGATGACATGAGGTGAGCAGTGAGATCTATCCAGGTAAGTTGATGGTAGGACTCGGAGAGTTTTGTGCTACTAGATCTTGTGGTTGGGTCTCTCAATCTCAAAGATTTGTTATAGTGTCCTTGCATATGGTTTATGACAAATAAAACAAAATATTGTGTGCAAGATTTGAGTTCAAGATCTATGATCCCATCGTTCTCCATGAAAATTCTCATTACATCGTCAGAAAACAAAATATGCGCTTCCTTCTGCAGTGGCAAATCAAAATCCAAATTTGCAAGACATCTCCTACTTGTCAGATCCCATAGTTTAATGCGTGAGTGTGATACCACAACCAATCTCCTACAATCCGAAGAAAGTGTGATATGTTGTACATCAAGGCCCCCTTCGATGGAGTCCGTTGGGCCACGAGTCTCGGCATTCCATTGACAAGGTCTGAGACCGAAACTAGACAGAAAAGTGGAGTACCCAGTAATTTATTGAAACACTGAAGGGAAGAGAAAAAAGAAAAAAGAAAAAATCGCACTCTTATCTGAGGCGGAAACAAAGACTGATGAGGAAATTGACTGGTCTAAATCTTTCGAGACAGGTCGTTACCTATTTTGGACGAATGCTGCGGTCGTGTGAATAAAACGGTAATAGCCGAATTGTGCGTGTCGAAAATCAGAAACAAATCAAAAGAAAATAAATGAAACGGTGAAAATGACTCTGTTTTTATCTTGACATACCAGACAAGGCACAAACCGACCCATTAAACAAAGGAGAGGTTCCAGATGGTTACAAGGCATGTATTTCTCCTGAACCAAGTGTGAGCTAACATTGTTGATTCCCCCCACTTGGAGGAGTATATAAAACCAATCCTCCCGTGGGGACAACAATTGGCTGCGAAATCCACAAAATTCTGAACAAACTATACGATACAGTAGATTTACAGCTAGATCTCCTTGGGAATAATTGAATGTGTGGATCGTGAAACTCGATCTTGTGATACTGTGTTGGATCCCGGCAGCAATTGACGCATGATGATTTACAGTCTCTCCATCAGAGATGGTGTAATTCAGTGTCATTCAGTTTGGTGTCTGCGCAATGTTTCTCTTAGCATCATGTATTCCAAGCACCTTAGATCCTGTGTGAAAGCTTCTTAGACGAATCCAAGCTTTTACGCTCAACTAGACACATATTACGTAATTCACATGAGATATGGAAAGACGCGCGCAACCGGAAATAGCCGAGAAGCTACATATGCCGTGGGATAGTTGATGTCAAGGCAGCAACTAGTTCACTCTTTCTCGGTGTTTTCATTTTTCTTCCCTGCACGCTTTTGCCTCCTACCGCCATGCGCGTCACTCTCGCTCTTCTTGCTGCATTTCCGGCCTTAGCTCTCGGTATGTGTCAGCTTTTTACTAGGTAGATAGGACCTTGAGCGTTTTTCCCAACGGTCCACATTGCCATAAATGTTTGCGAATGTCATGAGGTGTTAACTTGTTTCTTTTTCCTTGTGTAGCGACCATAACCATTACCGGTCCGACTTCAAATGATTACTGGTAGCTGCCATCACTTGTCGTCCGTGTGATGGAATCTTAGTTCTCGTCTTTCCAGGGTTCAAAATACGAGTAAAACTATTACATGGACATACGCCAGTGGAGACCCTACCCCGGTCAATATTGTCATCACAAACTCCGATCCGAATGTCCTGAATGGGGCATTTTCGATTGACGAGTATGTTGACGTTTCCCTCGAGGTAATCCAGGTTAGCTCTATACGTGCTATAGCATCTTATTCTCTCTTTCCTAGTCATTCACGGTAACGAACGTCACGTTGAAAACTGGATCTGGATTTGAAGTCGAGTTCGTCAATCCTGCGAACCTCTCTGATGTTTGTATGTGGTTTTTCCTTCTTGCTTGACGATGGGCAGCCTCATAATTGTTGGCAATGACAGACGCTACCGGCCCTACCTTCCAAGTGATGAAGCCCGGAAGTA
Source organism: Sarcodon sp. MG97 (assembly GCA_003313065.1). Classification (NCBI taxonomy): domain Eukaryota; kingdom Fungi; phylum Basidiomycota; class Agaricomycetes; order Thelephorales; family Thelephoraceae; genus Sarcodon; species Sarcodon sp. MG97. Next base: position 22,309 of record QGOD01000462.1, on the reverse strand, counting down.
AGTGATCAATGGCATTTCAATACACTTGCCATGATACTGAAGTTTTCATTATAATAAAAGCTCCTCCGGTATCTGCTTCGAGTAGCGTGCCGAGTGGTTCTTCAGTTTCTGGCGTGTCGCCCTCTTCCTCTAAATCAGGCTTATCCTCATCCTCCAAGTCGCCCTCTGGAACCTCTTCCGGTGCTTCCCCCTCTAGCACTGGCAACGGTGCTGCTCCGCGTGTCGAGTCTGTCCTTTACACGCTTGCAGCTTGTGGTTTCGCTTCGCTTTGCAGCTTCATGCTCTAAGCAGGTGCATATACTCCGTCTCTTCCTCTTTCATAACGAATGCTTTTCAACCTTTCAATATATCTTCTTGGGGCCCACGAGCTATCATTATCCAACTGACCCACCCTCCTTTGTCTATTCCATTCACTTCTAATTTTGACCGTGATCTTAATTGCTTTTTATGCAGTTCACTTTGGTGATTATGCATTTGAACACTTGAGACTCCCCTTTTTTTCGACCTTGCCTTTTATTTGGGTTCGTCAACGCTTGTTGTATCATTGATTGTGAGGGTTGTTCTTTGCCTTCCTTGTGTACAACCGATTTCCCATGTGGCTGGTTTCTCAGTATTACATGAATACCCCTGCGTCAAGTCTTGAATTTACTGGTGCTAGCTACTCTGTGATGAACTGAGACCGGCTGGATACTGAATATTGAAGTACGGTGAGCGGTACCGGTGACCTGCTGTGGTAGGTATGAATTGAAGTAAATCATGGTAACCAAGTTCTGGTTCAGTGGTGCAAGTACTGCGGATGCACATAGCCAGCTTTGGTTGGCCCGACATCAACACCCCCATGTTCCTTGCTATTTTACGTGCACGCTGGCCATATAGATCTCCTCGATGATAGGCACTCTAGCTCTACAAGTCGCTGTGGTTGTTTCAACGAGGCTTGGGATCTTCTTTGGATGTAGAAAGTACCTCCTGCGAACTATATATCACGACCTGCTTCAAGACCTACGAAACGCCGCGTCCGTTAATGGGGTCAACACAACGTCACAAGACACGGGGGATGAGTCTGACACTGAGTTGAATTCCCTGCCTGCACCTTCGACATCTGGAGCAGCCAGTCCTGGCGATAACTTGACCGAATTCCACTCTACTTTGGCGCGAAGCCTGTTCTCCTTTTGTTTCGAGGAAAGTTGCCTCTTGTTTGTGCTACTTATGTGTCAGGGAGTTGGAGTTTTGGAGCCGAGGTGAGTTGTTTTGATCTTGTGTCATATTTAAGATCCAGGTACTCAGGTCTGCCGTGTGTAGAGTACGGATAGTCAATTGGAATTTCTCGCTTTTCACGATCTTGCTTTCAATCATTGTGTTCATACCATTATCGTTCAGTTTGGTGTTGACTTATCGACGGTCGTCGTCAGGTGAGGTTCTCTATTCGATTTTGAGTTTTGACTGGCTTTATTGAAAGGCGAGCAGAGCCCAGGCCTCGTCGAAGATCGTGGGTGGTCCGTACATTGCTGACGTTGACCCCCGTCCTAGCCTATCTTTTTCTGTTATCCTACGTACCTCTTCCTTCAGCCGTTTCATCCAGTACTGGCACTTCTGCGATCATTCTAAGACTGATTGTAATGGGAACTGTCATTCTTGGATCTCTGTCTGGTTTTGGGTCCGTAAACAACGCTTGGAGGTTCCTGCCATTATCTTACAGGGTTCGCAGGTATGTTGTTGCAGCTATAACGACTTTAGATCATTAACATTTTCCCCGGGGATCAGGATACCGACAGATGGAGATATTTCATCGTCAGAACAAGCCTTGTCTAGAATACGCAGCGACATGGTGGACAAAAGGGACGAGCTGCAAAGGCGAGAGAGTTCTCAACCTCAGAAGGACGCTTGGCTGTCAAAAGTTGCTGTCAACTTTCGAGGTAGCACTGGTATGTCGTATCTATTCTACCAAGGGCCGGATCTGTTACCTTTCCTTTCACGTTTCTAGAAATGTCGTCACTTGCACAAGAGTTGCAAGGTCTTGAGGCGCTCGAATATCAAATGTCGAGAAATCTAGAAACACTCCGTCAGAGGCGAGAAGAAGTCAGGTTCTCTGGTACCTGGAAAGGCAGACTTTTCGGTGTCGGTGGTAGGCTGTTTGCGATATACTGTGTTTTTCGAATAATCAGTGTAGGTGATGCTGTCCTTTGACTGTATTCTATGAACTGACTCTATGAACTGACTGCAACTAGTCTGTCGTCAACCTAATTCTGCCTACACGCTCTCGAGACACGACGTCAACTTCATCTGATTTTGTTACGCAGTTACTCGCATATTGCGTCTCACTGTTTACTTCCGTTCATATAGAGCCAGACGAGGTCGCGTCGATAGCAAGGCAGATCAGTTTAGCGTTGGCCGGGGTTATAATTTTGAGCAGTATCAGACTGGTTCTGACAGGAGTGGCGAGGGTGAGACCCTCTTTCGGCAATCTGTGTGATCTTTTTCGTTGACTCTATTTCCAGGTGTTACGCGTCACAAATAGAAAGTTGGGGGTATCAATAATGTTGTTGCTCCTAGCTCAGTTAATGGTAAGCCGTCGCGCTTCATTCTTCTGTTCCTCCTACACTAGCATGACTGTCTTCTTCTATTTCTGTTATTCAGGGCATATATCTTTTATCTACGCTGGTTCAACTCCGAACATCCTTCCCTTCAAGTACCGAAGAGGATAATCTGTTCAATACTTTGCCGGAATATGTCGTTTTCGGAGGCACATTTGACGTATCTTTTCTGGTAGCTGTACTTGGCACCGGTTTTGTTAAATGGTTCGACGAAAAGATCAATGGCGAAGAATAACTAGACTGGAAGTGTGCAGATAATGCGTCAAGCCTGGGCTGTCTTGGGACTTTTTGCTTTGTGACTGAGTGTGTGTGAATAGAAAGTAGACGAATTTATGGACTTGAACTGCGGTATGTAGTACACGAGGTGTACTTATTGTGAGCAGCACTGGGTGTCCAAATATGTTATTTTTGCGTCCATAATAGCTGATCGCATTGGATTGTCGTGCACCCGCCAAAGTTCACTGCGAACAATTCAACTTTACTTGCAAAGAAGTTTCTTTACATAAGTGTTTATCACGCCCTCCGAGCTGCGGCCAATGCGTTGTGGTGCGAGGTAGATCACTAAATATCAGTGCCGGTATAGACACCTTATTACGGGATAAGTCGGGAGCGTGGCAAACAGGTCGGCAAGTATCCTCCAAGGACATGGTAAGAAAGTTGTATAAAAATCACATGTAAACAGAGCAGGTTCTGCGGCATCCCGAAGAATCGGAAGACCGTTACAGTCCGCAGTTTGTCTCATCGTTAATGGGATTGACAAGCTTTGACGCGAATTGGGGCGTCTCGTGGCGGACCAAACTCATTAGACTGGGGTCGGCTAGTTCTTTCTCGTAGTGAATTTGCTGGGAAATTAGGTTCAGAGAATAGAGCTGGCAATGGAGGAGAGGAAGTGTATTCAAATAGACCTGCCTGGGTAAAATGGTTGGATTACGGCAGGTTTTACAGAAACCGTATTGCTCACTAATGCCCGAAATGGGCTCACCTACGATGCCCTTCGAACACAAAGGTCTCATGGAGTATACATCTCTCATACTTCGAAAACTTGATCAATGTGTTTGAGATCCGCATGGAACTTGTCCGTGATATGAGAATGAAGTTGAAAGAGCAGTCCCCGTAAAACGAGAAAGTATGAACATCACGGCGGGATTGTGACTGTATAAATCGCCTTTGTCTTGAGGGGTTGGGCTAGCCGCTCCGATGGCGAGTTCGTGAGAAATAGAAAGTACGTTGCGCTATCATAGGTGCTTGACAACTCGATGAACTTCAAAGATTGAGTTTGTTCTTGAGAGACACTTTTAGTAGTGCTTCCGAGTTTGGGAATTTTCCGTGATCCTGACTCAGCGACGGCACAAGCGGCTGCGCAACGCTGAGGCTTTTTACCGAGCAACAAACCCGCATAGCATCTAACTACCAATATCCCCCATACCCCCACTCACCACGTTAAGGCTTATCTGCTTGTAACTGCTAGCATTCTCAATCTGCTAGTAACGGTGCATTTGAACCAGCCGACGCTTGACTGTTGTTGGAGCTTGCTTGGCCATCGACAGTGGACATCCGACTTCTGCCATGGATGATTCTCCGACAACCTTAGTATCTGGGAAGGGCGAACCCTCAGCAACCACATTATCGACTGCTTCTGCAACCGCCAACCTTACATTCCAGCAGGCATTACAAACCGTTCAGCCTGAGGTTAGTCCACCAACTCCTTATCGGTATTCTGCCAGCTCACCGACGTCTACGGTACATCCAGATCGATATCTTTGTGGCGGCTCAGAGAGGAGATCTTGACGTGATTCGCCAGCTGATAGAGTCTGGAAAGGCGTCTGCTACAGATCGGGACCCGCAAAATATTACTCCTTTACACTGGGCTGCGATTAACGCACAACTTGGCGCATGTCGCTACCTGCTCGAACAAGGTGCTGAGGTCGACGCTTTAGGAGGCGATCTTGTAGCCACTCCAATGCAATGGGCTGCGCGCAACGGTTATATTTACGTCATCCAATTACTTATTGCTCATGGCTCCGACCCAAACATCACTGACTCTCAAGGTTACAACACTATGCATCTAGTGACTCATTCGTCATCTGTCATGTCGCTATTATATATTCTACAGCAACCAATCAATGTCGATGCCAGAGACGCCCAAGGCCACACTTCACTGATGTGGGCAGCTTACCAAGGAGATGCATTGTCGGTAGACTTGCTGTTAAAGCATGGTGCAAACACCAATCTCAAAGACGACTCTGGTTTGACCCCTTTGCACTGGGCTGTAGTCCGCGGGAATAAGCTGTGTATTCGGCGTCTGTTAGAACATGGTGCTGAAATTGGTGCCAAAGATGGAGAGGGTCGTACTGCGAGAGATATGGCTGTTGAACTTAAAAGCTTGGGTCCCTGGAAACGGGCATTGGAGGAAGGTAATTACAATGAAGACGGAAGCAAGAACAAGAAATCACTCAGCGATGTGAGTTTTGTTCATTGTCTCATCTCGTGATCAAAATTCACGACATTTGCTGCAGCGTAACACCAAAATCATCATCTTCCTTCTTCCCACCACGTTCCTATTTTTGATATTTATGACTCTTACCGTTCTTCCATGGTACACTGGAATAATTCTGGCAATGGCTGAATTCTTCGGGATGCATCATGTGAGGAAATCTGGAGATGTTGCATATGCCACCTGCTGATAGCTTACGCAGATTGTCACTCGAGTTCTCTTGAACAATTCAAGTTATACAGATAGTATTACGCAAAGCCCATATTTCGCAGGAATCATCTTCGCTTCTATGGTATGGGCAGCCTACGGTTGGGTGACACGTTTATTAAATCGTACGCTTTTAAATCTTATCTTGCCACATGTTTGCTGACTGCTGGTACAGAAACCCAATCTCATGCGTTTACTCATCTGACCTTTGCCTTGACATTTGGACTATGCACATACAATTATTTCAGAGCAACCAGCCTGGATGCTGGAACGTGTCCTAAGCCCTCCAGCGATGCAGAACTGAAATCGGTACGTATCCATCCCTTCAAGGTCCTTTTTCGTCTCCAACGACGCACAGATCATCGAAGATTTGGCTTCCGAAGGACAGCTGAACGGACAGACGTTTTGTATCCAATGCATGTCTCGCAAATCTCTTCGATCGAAACACTGCCGAATTTGCGACAAGTGCGTTGCTCGTCATGACCAGTTAGTGAAATTAAAGAATTCATCCTGAACCGCATTAACACTCGTCTTACATTAGCCATTGTCCCTGGATATATAACTGTGGTGAGTTCCCGTTCGAATTTGTACCTCGCAAGTCTCAATGACCTTCTCTACCAGTCGGAGTTAACAATCATCGACAGTTTATCCTTTTCATAATAACCCTGGTTATCAGTATCATATTATTCGACTATCTGACTTACGCCTGTAAGATCCTTTCACGATCTTATTATTCTAGATGTCGCTGATAAGGTTGCTTTAGTCTTCTCAGGTATTCCTTTGTCAACAGAATCAGACAACGTTTCCTCGTCATGCATTTTCCCGAAAGATCTGTGTACAATCACAAATTACGATCCATTTATGTTCGTCGTGGCGTGCTGGGTGACATTGCAGTTACCCTGGACAATTGTCCTTTTGGCAAGTCAACTTTGGCAGTTGTCAAGACAGATGACTACGGTAGAGGTGTCAAACCTTGGTCGGTACGGATTCATGGGTGGGAGAGGCGTCAGTCTTGCGGGTCAAATGGGACATCAGCACAGGGATGTCCATGGAGATGTTAATCATCATCACAATCATTCAGCAGGTCGTTGCGGAAGTGGATTCTTGATGCAGCTGCTCGGACTCGATCGATTCACGAAAGGAAAAGCTGCTGATGGACTAGCTCGATCTATTCATGCTCCCAATCCGTTTGATCTAGGGTTCATAGGGAACTGTAAGGATTTCTGGACAACCGGGAAGGAGCTTGGCGTCGAATATGATAGATTATATGAAATTCCAAAGGAAGGACTCTTGGAGGCAAAAAAGAGGAGAGAGGCTGAGGAGGAGGACGATGATCATGGCATTGGGACAAGCAGAAAGGGGAGTCGGACATCATCCCTGTTGCGCAAGAGCCTTTCAATGGGTCTTACCTTGGGTAGGAGTAGTAGCCGAGGCGGTTATGAGCCGGTTAGCCAAGTATAGGCCTCTTGGACAAAAGCTCCTAGGTTGTTGTGTAGCCTTGGTTTGTTATTTCTTTGTTTATGAACTCAACAACGATTCTGAGGTAAATTTGGTCTCATCTGTCTCTATAATAGCTACGAATCTTACACTACATACAGTATACCGCCTGTTCTACGCGATAAGAAACGCATCACGCAATTGTTTTCTCACTGAGCCTGACAATCAGCTCTATTTCTCATGCAATAATAACTCGCGCCGATTGATGCGTACATACTTGAAGCCTCGAACTGAAACAGCACTCCGTGCTTCCGGCCCGCCAGGTCGAACCGGCAGTAGCAATATGGCAACTCAGATTTTTGGAACCTACCATCCACCGCCTGTATGTTTATCCACTTACGACACGGAGTCGTAGTCAAGAACGATGAACATACACTGCTACTTGTCCCTGACAGGCGATGGCAAGTTGAAAACTCTGTGTACGGGATTGAAAGTGCTGGTATTAGTAAGGCCGGCCCGTGCTCAAACCCGGATTACCAACTGCCCTAGCCAATTAGTTCTGTCGAATAAGGTTACTAGGTTTAAAGGAAAGCCCGAGAGAGATAAAGATAAAAGATAAGCAACACAAGCACAACAGCCTCAAAAAAAAAATTACCAAGTCGACTCGACAAATAGTATTTGCCCTGACATTCATCACACATGTCTTCCGATTTTGTTCTTGTACGTACTAGGACGATCTGACGGTGATATGTCATTCATTCTTGAGTGTGCAGGTTACCGGTGCTTCTGGGTTTTTGGGTTCACATGTTGTAGATCAGTTGGTCAACATTGGGGATCGCGTTCGAGGGTAAGTGCTACGTGTTCCGTTTTTGAAAGTCAAGTTCAATCATACGGTCTTGGTGAGAACTGTTCGCGCTACCAAGGTCGCCAGGTTTCAAGAGGCGTATGATGGTGCATATGGGGCTGGACGCGTCGAGATTGCCGGGATCGATGATCTCATTCAGGGAGATTTCGGATCAGCTCTCAAAGGTGCGCAGACGATGACCTCAGAACGAATCTGCTCGAAAGCAGTGTCCGTATTCGTGACTAAACTGTTTAATCAGATATCACTGCTGTGATCCACGTCGCTTCACCCTTGTCCGGCCACGCCGACCCCAAGTCAACTTTAGACGTGCGTGTAATTACATCACCTTCCGAAAAAGAGAGCCGTACATTTATCATCACATCTTTTGGCTCAAAGGCTGCCATAGATGGAACAATGAACGTCATCCATCAAGCTCATAGAGCCGGTGTAAAGAAGTATGGCATCGCAAGCAGCATTTCAGCAGTTATCGACCCGAAAGTGGATCCGCCCGTCGCTCTGCTGAAAGCATCAGGTTTGTGCTCCAAACCCGGTCTTCACATCTCTCGAACGACGTTCTCTGATCGTACCCCCTGTAGATTGGAACATGACCACAAGAGAAGAAGCCTTGGCGCTAGGCCAGGACAACATCTTCGTATATGGCGCGTCCAAGGCATTGGCTGAAAAAGCAGTTTGGAAATTGGCGGATGAACACCCAGACGTCCATGTCACCACCCGTACGTCAAAAAATTGTCTGCATATTTCCCGTAATTCCTTTCTGACCCTAACTCGCGGTACGTGTGGAATATGACAGTGAATCCGACGTTCTTCATAGGACCATATGCACCCGCTCTCATCATCAATCCAGGAGATGTCAACGCGATGAGCACGAACCTTGTGCTCTATAATATCATCCTTCCAAACTCCAAAATGACTACCCCGATCCATGGATTCGTCGACGTCAGAGATGTAGCAAGGGGTCTCGTCGCAGGAATAAAGACGCCAGGAAAGCATCGCGCACTGCTGAGTGGAGAATGGTTCGAATTGCGAGACGCTGTCGACTATATTGCGGCTGTCCGACCGGCTCTGAAGAGCAGGCTGCCGAAACTTATATCCACCGATCAGACGAAAGCGACGGTAGATAACACAGTTGCCGAAGAGGCATTGAAGCTTCAAGTTAGACCATGGAGAGATAGTGTGCTGGAAGCTGTGGACACATTGATTAGGTTAGAGAGAGAGTGGGTGGATGTGGGTATTGATCTCGATAGCACGATGAGGAATACTCGTCGCCGAGCATGAAAGCCTCCTAGGCTGAACTGTGTACACTTGATACCGGGGTCTAGAAACACTCGCTCTGCAGTAATAAATATCTGTTCAGTCTTTGGATGAAGGGAGTTGCCAGCATGAGACGCATACTAAGATCACCGAACCTTGAAGTATTGCATGGTTCGTTGCCTCCAAGCGTGTTTTCTTGATGAGATTGTCGCCTTCTATGATGACGATCAGCTCAGATCGACTAGTGGTAGACGCAAGAGCATCTCATGATAATTTCAGAGACCTCAGGATTAGTACACACGAGAAGTCGCGAGCGCCAAACGCCATGGCATAGATCACCAGGATGAATATCTGGCCGCGTGATGTCTCGACACATTCTAGTGTCAACCAATGGGTCTTCTTAGTGTCACGACGCCAGCATGGTCGTGCCCCTGTATGGAATGGTGGTGCCAGTTGAGTCCCTATATAGTTCAAGGCTGACTGAGACGTTTGAATTAGACATAGCAGAGTCGTCCAATGTAGGAGCATCTAGGCCGGACTCCAAAGTCGGAATCGACATACTGCAGTTAACTGGACTGCAAGACAGCATAAATAGGAATATATTGATGCCGGAGGCAGTAAATGAAAAGAGAATTGCTATGGCGCAGCTAGACCTTGACTGCCGGATGTACCCCATCCACGTGGCGGTACGTAGGCTTTGTCATACTCTGTATAAAAACAACACGCAAGACTCGAAGGAGCTCCTTTACAAAGCCGCAGCATTATTCAGATCATCAGCGCTGATTAGTGGTCTGTATAGCTAAGCCCGACCCAAGATCGGATTACTAGCATCGACCAAGTTCTGGCCATGCAGGAAATTATACTTCCGTACAGATTCAAATAAAAGCGGCGATGAGTGCTATAGGATCGTTCTCTCAGGTAGCCAACAAACAATAGTCCTCCCCCC
>QGOD01000462.1:0-12507 GCA_003313065.1 Sarcodon sp. MG97 | reverse complement strand
CCCCCCCCGAAAAAAAAAAACAAAACTCAACTCGTCTGGAACAGATATTTGCCCATGTCTTCTGATTTTGTTCTTGTATGTATAATCTGATGGATTCACGACCCTGATACTCACTACGTCATTGTTGTGTGTAGGTAACCGGTGCTTCTGGATTTCTGGGTTCACATGTCATAGATCAACTGGTCAAAGCAGGGGATCGTGTTCGAGGGTGAGCAAATCACTCAGTCCTTTTCTGAACACAGCATTTACATTGCACACGACGTTGCTTTCGTCTCGCTTGCAAACAGAACTGTACGTTCCACCAAGGTTGCCAGATTTCAAGAGGCATATGATGGTGCATATGGCGTTGGACGCGTAGAGATTGTTGGAATCGATGATCTCATCAATGGTGATTTTGGCCCAGCTCTCGAAGGTACACATGCGATGATCCCGATTCGACTTTCTGCTCACAACTGACTGGGTTCATGACGAAACCATCCACCAGATATCACTGCCGTGGTCCATGTCGCTTCGCCCTTGTCCAATCGTACCGATCCCAAGTCAACTTTAGACGTGCGTGCTCATGTCCCCCTAAAAGGGGTCGCTTTATATTTATCCCTCGCCTTTTGTGCTTGTTCACAGGCTGCTATAGATGGAACAATGAACGTCATTCGTCAAGCTAATGAAACTGGAGTAAAGAAGTACGGCATCGCGAGCAGTGTTGCAGCTGTAATTGACCCAGCCCAGGAAAAACCTGCGACTCTGCTCAAAGCATCAGGTTCGCATTCCATATACAATTCGAGATTTCTTGAATGGCGTCCTCTGATCACGCCCCTTTCTAGACTGGAACCCGACCACAAGAGAAGAAGCCCTAGACCCAAGCCGAGACAGCTTCTTCGTATATAGTGCGTCCAAGGCCTTGGCTGAAAAAGCTGTTTGGAAGCTGGCAGACGAACACCCAGACATCCATGTCACGACCCGTACGTCGTGTTGTTGCCTATAATTTCATTCAGACCAGATAATGACTTGTTTCCCTTGTTTATCTGATAGTGAACCCGACATATTTCATAGGTCCATTTGCACCTGCTCTCGTCATCAACCCAGGAGATGTCGACGCGATGAGCACGAATCTCGTGCTATACAACATTCTGCTTCCAGACTCTAAAATCACTACTCCAAGCATCGGGTTTGTTGACGTCAGGGACGTAGCAAGAGGTCTCGTTGCAGGAATCAAGACTCCAGGCAGACATCGTGCATTGCTAAGTGGAGAATGGTTCGAATTGAAGGATGCCGTCGACTACATTTCGGCTGTTCGACCATCTCTCAAGCACAGACTTCCAAAACTCACACCTAGCGGTCAGACACAGGCGATGGTTGACAATATAGACACAGAAGGGGCATTGAAATTCAAGGTTAGATCATGGGAGGATAGTGTGCTGGAAACTGTGGACATGTTGATTCAGCTAGAGAAGGAGTGGGTGGATGCAGGTATAGATCTCAATAGTACTATGAGGAAAAATGGCTACCAAGCATGAGTCTCAGATTAGATCTGACATTGGAGCCTTGAAATAGAGCTGCTTTTAAATTGTACAGTAATAGATATTATGTTTTATCCTCAGATGGCAAGCAAAGCAAACCTTGTTCAATTGTCAAAAAAGTCTGAAGGATGAAACAATCACTCTCTACAAAGGTACTCACTCTGTAGAGAGCAGTTGTTTTATCCTTTGGTCTTTTTTGACAATGGAACAAGGTATCCACTCTGCATCATAGGATTTATGCATCATCATTGGATTGAAACTGGTAAACTGGGGGCCTGCACCACCATCTGCACTATTTCAAGTTGCTGTTGCTGGAACTCACCCAATCTGCGTTGTCTCTCCTCTGCAAGCCGTTAATACAACCATCAGCGTGTCTAGCCTCTGAATTGCCCATTCACAGTGCGAAATCATGCGAAGTCATATAGGCTCAAGAAAGGACACAATGGCAAAACTCCCTAAATTTCACATCCGCAAACATTTTGCATTGTTCAATCCCTTTCGGCCTAATTCGATCAAAAAACTCACATCCTTCGAAAACCCCTTTCTATCACTTTCCTGCCCATTTGATCCTTTCAATCACCTCTAACATCCACTCTTTCAGCCTCAAATCATGTTTCATAGTATTTTTTATCATTCACAGCCTTTTACCCTGCCTCATTGTTCGTAAATTCCATCCCATCAATTGCCTTTTATGGTAATTCAAAAGGTTCTTTGCTTTCCATGATCACTACACCTTCCACATTAGGATATTATCTCTAATTCTTGACTTTTCGCAAGTATTATAGTATGCTTCCTATGCTCCCCTTCTAACTAGTTGCTCTCTAATGTGCTCTGTGATGCCCCTATATGTAGAAAATTGTTAGCACTGTTTCGAAGTAGTTTAGGGTGATTTTTTAGATATAAAAGCATGTACAAAACTTTATATAAATAAAAAAATCAGTTCACCTCTTACTTTTGATTTGAGTCCTATCACTTCAGTATTATGATTTAGTATCATGTGCCCTCGTTGTCTATCATCTATCGCCTTTGCCTATTGCTCAATTATCTCACGCTTGATCGATTATCTCATGCTCATTCAAATTATCTTGCACCTCATTGTACTTTGCACCCCAGGTCACCATAGTCTCTCAGTGTTGCACACTGAGTTACTACCTTTTTTATTGCCAGCCTTCGTATCTCTTTACTAGTTTGCACCCCTTTGCATTTCACACCTCTTCCATTTTATTTTGCACTTCCTTTATATTTTGCACTTCTATTTTGCACTTTGCATTTCACATTCCTTCATTGCAGAATCCTTGGTTGTTGTTGGTGTATCTTTAGGATCACCTTGCACACTGTATTAGACTCATTGTATCAACTCGAGGTGTATTGCTATCTCCTGAGTTGCCAGTGGGTTGGACATATCACCATCTATCTTGTTCCCTCTCTGTTAAGGACTGAATCTCTAATACGGAAGGAACTCCAAAGGAATTCCTATACGAGCGGAACTTGGCTTCAGCTTATAAGAAGCTGCGCCCTTCACCACGTCTCGTTGTTCCGATTTCAAGACACCACTTAAGACAGTATGGAACTCCGAGGAGTTGTCACACTTTAGAGGAACAAGGGAAGAGCAGAGACGAGTCTAAGTCGATATTTGAACTAGAGAATACAAGCAGTTGTAACTACGTTTATATACTCGGAGTCCGGAGTAGACTAGTACTAAACTATGCTAGTGAAACAAGGAACATACAGGGCAGTATAATACTGTGCTACATAAAGGGGGACACATAGGAGTTCCGACTGGAGGGCGATGCTAGATGGTAACTAACTTAATTTAACTAAAAGAGTGAACTAAGGAACTAAACACAAGATGAACAAATGGCGAGAAGAATGAATGATTATGAAGATAGAACGGAAGTCCGAACGGGATTCTGAGGAGTTGGATCGGGATATGACACTCTCCATTAGTGCAGCTCTTATATCTCCTTCATGTTTACATTCTCTCTCATGAGTGGATATGGTCCCAAGAAGTCCTGTCTGGGGTGGTGGAGGTTTGTTGGGCATATTAACCAGTGAAGCACCAGTTTCCTTGGCAAGTTCCTCTTGTCTCTTTGTAAATCTCCCCTGTTTATCCTGCAGACTAGCAGAGAGTAAGCAGTGAGGGGTAAAAGCCTTATAGCTTGTAAAGGTGGTTCTATGTGTATGAAGGTATGGCATTCAGAAGCAACTTTCCCAGGCTCCAAGACTTGGCTCTACACTGATTGCTGAGCAGCACCAGAAGATGGGAATTCAGTCCAGAGAAGCTCAACATGAATCTTTGTCATGGTAGTAGGATCTTCCAGTATCAGTATATTGGTTTGAAGTATGATGGGGAGAATGTCCATAATAAGACCCTTCTTGAACTCCTGAGTTGTGTCACAATCAGAGCAGAATAGAAAAAACAATTAATTGAACTGACCATAATCCAGTCCAGGAGTCTGCTGAGGCAAATATCTTGGAGGCCTCTGAGCAAAGTCTGTAGTAAAGCCATAAGGTGATAATTGTCTTCTATTTTCACTAGGGTGGTCTAAGCTAATAAATATTGAGTGATCATGAGCAGCACGCTACTGAGGTACTGCTAGTTCCCTATCAGAATCAACATCTTCTTCCTTGTTCCCATCTTTATCTTCATCTTTATTGCTACTTTTATTCCATGTTCTGCTATTCTTAATCCTTGGTCTCAAATTTGATCTGCCAGTTTGGAAACTGTAGCTTGATAGGTAGCCTATTGAGCTTGAGATTTTGCCATACACTTAGCTACTTTCTTTAAGAGCATGAATGAAGAATTGTACTGTTCACTTCCATGAATACTATTCTTGAAATATTCTTCCTAGTTATCTGTAGAATCATAGACTGGAGGCAGAGATATAGGTGGATACTGTAGCAAATCTCTGGTATAGCTTATAGCTTTTCCAGTATTATCAGTTTCCAAAAATGTAAGAGCTGCCAGTGCATCTGCATTCTCATCTAAGGACATGGTCTCAGGGTAAATGTCAACCATTTAATAAGTTGGCAATATTATTACTCCTAGAAGATGGTTGAGATTGTTCCACATTGAATTTGTCAGCATGACTATATCATCATTACTTGTCTGGAACCATCATCTACTACCTCTCCTCTCAAATTTCTTTGCTCATCCTACTGCTTTTCTCTCTACTATATACTGCCTACTACTATCTGCCACTCAGAAGTACTCTATGTTTCGTTTCCCTGGTGCTGAGCACTACAGAATAAAATTTTCTCTTTTCTAGTTCTATTCCCCTTGACTTCTGCTTTGCACTCTTCTTTTCTCTACGTCTGCTCTTTTCTCTTTTCCCTCTTCTTTCTTCTCTTTTTCTATCATCCTTTTTCTCTCTTCCCACCTTCTTCCACCCTTCTCAAGTGCTACTTTTCCCCATACTTCTTGCCTTACTCCTGCCTTGCTTTTACCTAACCCCCCCTTGTTTTTACCTGCCCCTCTCCATGTGTCTTTTCATTCTCCACCTCTCTATTTTGATCTTCACTCCAAGATTGTCTATGTATTCTCCATATGTCATTTTTATTCTCTGCTTCTAATTTTCATTCTCCTCTCTTTCTCTCTACACATGATTTCCCATGTATATTATTCTTTCTCTGCCCCTATTCTTCAATCCCCTTCTGTTTTTCATTCCCTGCTTCAATTCTTTAATCTCCGATTCTATTTTCACTTTCCAAAATGTCAGATGACAGTTGCAACTCAGGTATAGATATTGAGGTCCATATCCCATAGAACCTTGGACACTTTCGTTATCATGACTTTCTTGACCATATTTCTGCTATCGATACTTTTATCTCCAATATAAGCAACATTCCCGATATTGGCTTATATCACAACTCATTCATCAGTGACCTACTTTCTGATATCAAGGTCAGGCTGAATAATTGGACTGTCAAACTGGGCAATTAAGACTCTTGCTTCAATACTTTCACTATTACTGACTAGACCACTGTCCTTTAGGACTTCGCTCTCAATTCAATTATTGCTAACTATTAAGATCCAAGTCTCTAATATGAAAGGAACTCCGAAGGAATTTCTGAACAAGCAGAACTTGGCTTCAGCTTGTAAGAAGCTGTGCCCTTTACTACGTCTTGTTGTTCCAATTTAAAGACACTACTAAGAACAGTAGAAACTCCGAGGAGTTGTCACACTCAAGGAATGAGGAGAGAGGAGAGACGAGTCTAAGATGATATTTGAACTGGAGAATACAAGCAGTTGTAACTACATTTATATACTTGGAGTCTAGAGTAGACTAGTACTAAACTATGCTAGTGAAATAAGGAACACATGAGGCAGTGTAATACTGTGCTATATAAAGGGGGACACATAGGAGTTCTGACCAGAGGATAATACTAGATGGTAACTAACTAATTTAACTAAAAGAGTGAACTAAGGAACTAAACACAAGATGAACAAATGATGAGAAAAATAAATAATTATAAAGAGAGAATGGAAGTCTGAGCAGAGTCCTGGTGGACTTTGGAATAGAAACCTAACACTAACCTCTTGGCTTTAGATCAATCAATCTCCAACAGACTTGACACACTCTCTGCCAGAGTTGAGAATCTTTCTAGACAACAAAATAACACTGCTATCCATATCAATAGTATTATTGCAGAGATGCGATAACTCCACTCTTTATCCTCTCCCATCATCTCTTCTACACACCTACCTCATCCTGATTTCTCTGCTGCCCCCCCTTCCCAATATCCCAAGAATAAAGCTTCTAATCTCCTTCTTACTCCAACTCTACCAGAAAATAGTCAGCTTTCTTATGCTATGGTGGTATCTCTGTAAAACCTCAATAATACAGTATCTGGCTTGATAGACAAGCCAGGGAATCACTGCAGTTCAGAGTAAGAGAATATATATTGATCTAGACATAAAATACACAGTACCTGCAGTTCAGAGTAAGAGAATATAGAGAATAGACTCTGAACTGCGTCCTAGTGTGGCGAAAATTTCACCTATACAGTTTATCAGCCACAACTACTAAAAGAAGTAAACTTGTCAATATAAAATCAGGAAAAATCCTATAAATCACATAAATATTCCAGTAGTTAGAAAGGATAAATCGCGATATAATCTGTATAGAATATGAGCCAATATCATCAAAATAAAGTCTACAAAATGAAGAAATAAAAAGATGCAACAACAAGGTTTGAACCTGTGCATTCCAGTCAGTGATAGATCACTGCAGTCAATAGATGGACGCTTTAGACAGCTAGTCCACTATGTCTAGCAGCTATCAAGTCACTAACTTCAACACCACTATGCTGGGTTAAAGCTGATATTTCCAACTTATCCACTTCTTCTTTATCTTTCTCCTTTATTGATACTGATAGCTTGATTAAGAAATATATTCCTTCAACCCCCCTCTACATGTTCAGCAAACTAGTCTCAATGGATGAATGGCATGATAGAAAATATGTCCATCAATGCACCAAGTGCTGGTGCCTCTCCCACTAAGCCCGACAATGTTGCTCACCCATTGCTTGCCAACTTTGTAGCTTATCCTACAAAGAAACTAACTACTCTTCTTCAGGCTGTGCTTCTTGTACATGCGATGGCACCTCCACTCTTATCTGTGTCCCCACCCTGCTGATGATTTTGCTTGTCCTACTCAAGTCAAACTCGAGAAGAAAATTAACACTCCTATGTTCTTTGGATGGAAACAGTATCCCTCTTCTTCTTCCTCATAAATACTAACAATCTTAATGAATTTGACCAGAACTCTATCCCTCTTTCCCTCTCTCACTCTAACTCTTCACTATATCTCCACATTTTTCAGAATAATATTAACAAGTCCAACCCATGGCAATATGCTATTCTCAACTCACTAATTGATGACTATGATATTATTCTTTTATAGGAACCCTAGTTTGGATTCATAGGCTCCACCCACTCTGACTCCTCATAGACTAGTTCTATTGTCTATGGCACTGTCTCTCACAACTCTTGGATATTTATCCCTCTACTACTAGGTTATAATAGTAGTACTCCTTACTGCACATGTGCTTATATCTTAAAATGATGTCAGGACTTTACAGTCCAACTCTGATCTGACATCACCTCTCACAGAGACTACCAAGTTCTTTCTATCTCACACCCTTCCTCTCACTCTCCTATTACTCTCTTTAATTTTTATCATGATGCTATTTATTCTAACTGCTCCGCCCTTCCTGTTCTTCTCTTCTCCTCCCTTCCCCAACTTAGCATTGTAACAGGAGATTTTAATCTTTATTATTCTGATTGGAGCTTACTAGATAAATCTCTCTCTCCTGACTCACATTCCTTCTATAGCTGGACTATTGAAAATGACCTTCACTTGTTGAACACCCCCCTTACCCCTACTTATAGATCCTTCTCCAGGAGGAACAATCATCACTCAAAATCTGTACTTGACCTTACTTTTCAGACTGCAGAAGCCATTCTCTTGGACATTGTTTCTGACTAGTCTATTGACCACTAACTTTCCTTTTCCTCAGATTACTTTCCAATTACTTACATTATCACTCTACCTTTATCTCCTAATCCCACTATTGAATCCCATCTCCCATCCTTTTATTTCTCCCCAGACTTATAGAATAATTGGCTAGATGCCATAACTCCCCTTCTTAATCCTATTTCTTTTACCCATCCTTCTACTACTGACAAATTGGACCTTTATACTACTACTATCATTGATGCCCTTACTACAGCTTTACAGAATATTTGTCCTTCTAAAGGCATCTCTTCTCACTCAAAACCATGGTAGAATAATTGTCTCAAATAATATCTCTGTGATATCTGCTGATATGTCTAACCTAGCGGCAATAGAGGAGATAGCTATATACCTCTAACTGATATACTAGGATCAACTTCGGTGCAAGGGTGTCCTCAGAAGTCCACACAATAATAATAATAAGGTCTATAAGATCTAACTGAGATAGTGTGAGGTATTGATAATAGCTTAGTATCATCTAGAAAAATAGAGAAAAAGCACAGAATATAGACAATGATAGAACAATAGAGAAAAGATAGACAATGATAGCACATGATAAACTTATATCTTAGAGACTTAGGGATGCAAAATGAATACAAATGATGAGGGGCAAACTGGATTGTTGTTTTTCTGATCCAGATACATGCTTATATATCTAAAAACTTGTACTAAAAATAGAGGAAATATTACAAGTACTTTGAATAGAGTAAGAATTATTTACTAAGAGAGAGTGTGTCAAAATGGATAACTAAGAAAGATAGAAGATAGATGAAAGTGAAATGACTGTAAGATTTTATATAGTTTAGTGTAACTAATAAGGTGTTTGTCAATAAAATCATATACATATAGAAGATAGAAAGATGAAGAGATGAATGCAAAGAATAAATAAACAAAGAGAGAAAAACACAAAAGACAAGGTGCTTAGTGAGATAAGGAGATCCAGACGTTGGCATAGAGAGAATAATAGTGCGAGATTTCTCGAGAATATCTCGAGTGATAGTGCGAGATATAGAGAACATCGATGACATCAAGGGCTATATCAAGGAGATAATAATGATATTAGACATATTTCCAAGATTAGAGACAATGAAGAGCATATCACTGCACCTTATGAGCCCAATATTTTCCACCTGACATCCTTCATCTATAATAATCCTGCTTGTGCCTCATGTAGAACTAGTTCAAGCATATGGTTCACAAGGCAAAAAAGGATTGGGCCAATGATGTACTTAGCAAGGCTACCACTTCTCAAATTTGGTCTCTTGTAAAGTGGCATACTGGCTATTGATACTAACCATTCCCTCCTCTCACTGTTGGTTCTAACACTTTCTCCACTTTAGATGGTAAAGCTTTGGCTTTACATGATACTTTCTTTCTGGACTCTCCTCCTATTGACCCCATCTCACTTTCTTTTCATAAACCCCCTTATCCCATTTGTTCCTTTCACCCTATAACCTCCAAGGAAATATCCTCCTCTCTCACTACTTATTCCACTGATTATGCCCCAGGCCCTCCTAGAATCCCATATGCTCTAATTAAATAGTCATGGACAAGTTTTCCCAACATTCTGACTCTATTTAATTCTTCCCTTTCTTTATCACATTTTCCATTATCCTTTTCCCTGGCTATTATTACTCCAGTTTCTAAACCCAGTAAACCCAGTAAACCCAGATATGACATTTTTAAAGCATATTGTCCAATTGTCTTACTGGAAACTTTAGGTGAACTACTTGAAAAGATCATTGCTAAATGCCTATAGTTCGAAGTTGGCAAGTTTAATCTGGTCTCACACTCACAATTTGGAGGGAGATCCAAATCTTGCACTCTTGATACTAGCCTATCTGTCACACATGACATCCAAACTGCCTGGCGCAAGAGTCTCTCTCCCTCTTTACTTACTTTCGATATCTCTGGATACTTTAACTTTGTCAACCATTCTATTCGTATACAGCAACTAATACATCTTGGTTTCAATCCAAATACAGTCACTTGGCTCTCATCCTTTTTATCTAATAGAACTGCTTCTTATTGTATTAATGGTCAGCTTAGTAATTATCAATAGCATTCCACAAGGCTCTCCTCTTTCTCCCATTCTCTCTACTATTTACACCTCTGATTTATTTGACTATTTCTCCTCTCATTTCTTCAAATCCATCATCCAACTATCTCTCACCCTCTACATTGATGATAGCACACTCCTTGCCATATCTCCATCTTTTGATTCAAATTCTAATGTTCTTTGTTCAGCTTTTTTATATGTCCTTTCATGGCTCAAACTTTACAGCTTGGACATCGAACTTGACAAATGTGAACCCATTCACTTCTCAAGAAATCCCTCTTCCTCCTCTAACTCCCCTTGTACTATCTCCAACAATCTAATATCACTTCTACTCTTTTCGGAGCAGAATATATCAGATAGCTTGGTTTTTACCTCGATTATTGACTTTTTTAGAAAAAACACATTTCTATAGTCACTAATTGTGTGTGCTCTACCCTTTCAGGAATAAAAATTCTTAGCAATACTGTAAAGGGACTTTCCAATGTTAACCTTTGACATCTCTATCTCTCCACAATTCTATCCATTCTTACTTATAGTTTAGCAATTTGATATATAGAAAAATATCAAAAAGGGCTTGTTCAACAATTAGAAGTTACACAAAATATTACTCTTGGACAAATTTGTGGCACCTTTCGCACTTCTAGTATTCTAGTTCTCCAATATATCACCTCAATTCTGCCAATTTTACTTAATCTTGAGAAGTGCCGCTAGCAATACTCCTCCTGCCTTCTCTCCCTACTATCACTCAATGCCTGTATCCAATATCTCCCTAATACCTGGCGCAAGGGACAATTACCCTCCTCTGTTACCCCTTTTAAATCTTCTTCTTCATCACTTACTAAATTATCTTCACTTGAATCTCTTGCCACACTCACTAACTCTACTACTGACAAGACTATCCCTTTTCTTTATCCACCATAGTCCCCTTCTATCTTTACCAAATTCCCCACTACTTTCCATATTTCATCAATTCCCTCCCCCTCTCAGAAGTCTACCTACACTAAATCTATCATGCAGCTCATTGATTCTAAGCTTATAGATTCTTCTAATACTCTTATATTCACAGATGGCTCTTGTCTTAAGACTGACCAGTCCTACTAAACTAGCACAGCTTGGGCCATATTCAATAACTCTACTAATATTAAACAGAAGCGATTTGGCCTTAGTCATTTCTCTATATCTTTTGATGTAAAAATAGCTACTCTGACTTCCTTCTCCCAATCTCTTTCTTCTCTACCTCATTATGTTACTAGTGTATACTTCTTCACTGACTCTACTTCTACTATTCAGTCTATAACCAACCCTTCTCCTCACTCTTCTCAACTTCTTTCTATCATATTTATTAAATACATTACATCCTTTTTATCTATTCCTTTCCACTATATTCACATTCATTGGTGCCTAGGCTACAAGAATATATATAGTAACAAATTTGTAGATCATCTTGCAAAGTCTGCCTATTTTCTTAACTAATCTATACTACCTATGGTCTCTTATCACTAAAAGAAGTCCTCCAAAATACTTACCAAGGACTGGCATATATTATAGCATTCCTCCCACATTCTCCAATCTTATCTCCCTCTTTATTCTACTCCCCCTTCTTTGTAACCTTCTCGAATATTCTGAGCTCTTGAAAACTGTAAAGAGATCTTTGGATGACTCACCCAATATTAACAGGCTATGGGTATACAGGCTGGTACTACTCCAGATTTGTGCCCAGTAAGTCAACTTGATGTTCCTATAGTATCGATCCTCAGACAAGGGAGCATATACTCCAATCCTGCTCCATCTACAAATAGCACAGATACATTTTGTGCTTATTCAATAACACCCTTTCATTATCTATTATCCTTGGCTCCTTCAAGAGCTCATCACTACTTCGGAATTCATCAGACAATCTGGCATCTTTACTAAGAATGGTCTCTCCAACTCTTCCTCTACTTTACCTCCTACATCTGGATTTTGAGGAAAAATAGATAAGGCTATATAAGGCTATATAATGTATAAAATTTCCATAATATGTACAATTCTTACATATGATATTATAATGTTATTTAAAGGACAGTAGTGTTTGCAGAATTTACAAGATCTATTAGAATTGGATAACTTATAATCTATTATCAAACAATATCAGAAAGGCAAGTCTAGATAAGAAATAATTAAAATTAAAATTCTATTTTCTACTTTTATTCTCTTGTAGTCCTGTTTATTATATTTATTTCTTGAGTTTTCTAACTATATTTTATATTTCACACTTATTTAATTTATGTTTTGCACTCACTCAGGTTTGAACTCTCAAATTGATCTTAAGAAATTTCTCACAAATATTACACATCTTAACTACTTAGCCACTTGGACATGTTATCTTTGTCCTCACTTGACTATAAGTATAGAATAATAATATGACAGCATA
>QGOD01002520.1:39624-68435 GCA_003313065.1 Sarcodon sp. MG97 | reverse complement strand
TTCGGGTAATAAAACTTGGGAGTCTCCGAGTCGGTTAACAGAATTATAAAATAAAAATAAAAAGAGTCCCCCTCGTACAAACTGACCTTCACTTTCTGTGAGTACCCGAATATTATATCTGAACGCGTGGCTCTACATAGACCAGTTCTCTAACACATCTCCCAAGGACCTTCCCGACAGCAGATGTGACCGCTTACGATTGCCTTGATAAGGCGGATTCCCCCTGGCGGACCATTAACAACTCTAGCAAATATATCTTGTTGCACGCAACGCAGCCCATCCTCGACAAACCGGTTGCAGATCGAAACGTCGTCATGAAAACCAAGGCGCAAACCCGCAAGCTTGTCAACCCCCATCAATCGATTTGGAACCGTTAAATCATCCTATCACGAGTATCATCTCGAGCACAAGGTGGCTCCTTCGAAATCCGAATAAAAGATCCGAGTCCGTTCGGACTCGGCAGGTGCCTGTGTGTCGCTACATGTATGCGTCGTGCTCCTAGTGAGCAGAAACACTGTACAATTGTACTTCGTGGTTATAATCCGGCGTTTGTGCGCTGAAGCACCAACTATAACAAACGTAGATCGTGCTCGACACAAATATTTGGCTGATTTACCCCCCGAACAACAGTTACGTTCATCATCATCGCGGGAAATTTCGTCATGACCGATGAGTCCGGGTCTGGTGATGTGATACTAGTACATACCGTCATTTCGCCGGTTGGTCCCCATACGTGATCATCGGTCATCAATAATATCCTGTTACGCCCAGACAACTCGTTTGTGTTACGCTGAGGACTTTCTTTCAATAACAGGATGTCATGCTCTTTCTTCATCATAACATGCTTTCCAAACTATCGAAAATTGTCCCCTAGGTACATCTGATGCAACTCGTATATATATATATATATATATATTAGATATGTACCTATTAAAAAAAAAGATCCTACAACATTTAGCATTGCCCAAGGTAGCTGTTTTTCGGCATGGTCTGGCCATAAGAACCCACCCAGGTGGTTAGGTTTGGGTTGGTATATGCTTCGATATATCTATTGGTCGAGGTCATGAATAATTGGAGAACCGAGCATAGTTGATACGTAACGCACTCGTTAATATAATCTTGTGTCGGGAAGTCGGCAGGATCACAGCCATAATTTATCCTGCTCGGATCTTGATACACTCTGACATAATCCACAGACATCGTAACCGGGAACTTGAGATGCGGTAAGTCGACATAACCAAAAGAGCTAGACATTCCTAAATTCATCAAAATATACTGTGAAACATCACGTAAGCGCAGAGTTGTATATCGTATGTCAGTGCCCACATACCATAGGTTCCAAAGGAATAGGTCGAGCTGAAATGTTAACTCGGGGATCCGGATCCATTCCAGCTCCTTTCAACGTCCATGCAGCTGTATCATTCGCCACCCATGTGATGAACTAGCACACATATTCACATATGTAATCAGGCTTGTCAACAAAGTATGCTCGGGACCTTACCGAATTATCTTCCTTGTATCCTTAACGAATATATTTAGCCCCAACAAAACACAAAAGGAGTCAAAACAAGACTGCACCCGGTTTATATTCGTATCCGTAGACGGAAAAGCACTGATCCGAAAATTCATAGCATGCTTGGTCTATTTCCCGAAATTAGGCTACATGGAAGCAAAAAGTTCGAATACAAACCTGTGGTCGTGATGAATGATACTGCTTGTTGATAGATGCTGTGTGTCTATTAGACGCTGCTCCAAATGATTACAATATACCGCTCACCCTCCCGTATAACCATTGTATTGACTGACGTCTGGATTATAATTAATAAAGTTGTCCGAAGTGTTGAACCATTCGTAATTAGCGTTGAATGGCTATCAAACTTCAATTTGTATTTCTTTTATGAAAAAGAACAGACGTACCGCCCATTGACTTGACTGAGAGACAGCGCCGTGATTGGGATTTCCTCCAATCATCTATGTGTTAAGAATATGGTTTGTCAAATTTTTTCTGCATGCGTAAGAGATTGTATTACCAATGCTTCGAAGATATCAATCTCAGGGGAACTGCGCCCTACGAACGAGCCGTCACTGTGAACAGGTCCAGGATGCGATTCACCTTTACAGGTACATCTCGATAGCCTATGGAACTCGTTATGAATTCAAGCAAAAAGCATCATCGCATTACATACCGTTGACCAAGTTGGAAAGAGAAGAAATTATTGTTGTAAGGGTCGTTGGTATACATAGAAACGTCCGGATAACCATTCACAGATTGGTTCGCTACAGTTCCTATATCACAAGCATCGTAGGTATAAGGCCACTAAGACAACATAAGCGACCACTGAGGGACAGCAAGGGTAAGAAATTTACGAACCATCCCATCTAAGCTAGCACCATATCCGGCTCGACCTTGAATCAAAGAACGATTGGAGACGTGTCAGAGAAAGAGTATATTATGACTCACCCAGGTTTCCCATGGACCATATAGCTGGCCAAAGACCTGTTCATCGGATAAGGGTAAGTTATATTATTCACTGATCATGCAGGAAGAACAAGATGAACCTTGAATATTATTCGGGCCAGGTAATGTTACAGCAACCTCAATGTAGCCACCAGTGAAGCAGAACTTGTTCCATGAAGACATCATTCCTCCTTGATAATCGAGATCATGGGTCTGTTTAGCAGATAGTGTTATACGAAGTGCTCCTCCATTCGTCGTTATCGATGCTGGGTCATACCACTCCATGTTTCCCGTCTAAAACCCCGAGACTAAACTCGCTTGTAGGTGGATGAACTAGAAAATAACACACCTGCCAATAGTGCAGATCAACAGCCTCCCAATAAGGGTCATCACCAGGGTAGAAAGTACGTCCATCAACATTGAATTCGTCGCTAAAGATAAGTTTCAACTGTGTTCCATCAGTGGGTGACGCTTTTGTGTAAGCTTCCTGAGGTGTATCCGGGTCTATCAGACCACGACCACCGGGCATACTTGGCACCTATTTACGGCGGCCTTGATGAATACAGCATATACGGTGCAGCTAGGATCAGATAGTAACATACCATGCCTGAAGCATTGAGACCGCCAACATTAAACCCATCATTCGTGGAGAGCGGCTTGCGTGTAAAGTGGGAGAGTATGGGGTATCCAGCACTTCCGTCTATTGTCAACAACTTGTATCATCATGTCACTCTCGCCTGACACTCACAAAAGGGCAAGAATTGCAAGAAAGAGAAGGGCTAAACAACCGAGATTGACAAAGGCCCTCACTGTGAACATGGATCCAAGATCATTTAAAACGTCCCTTCTAGGGTCAGGTTTGTGCAATTCATCGTCGGGTTCAGGGCGGTTCGAAGTCCATAGCGCCGGGTCGGCCGGAAGGGAAAACTTGGGCAGCAATTTCAGGGATGATTAGAAGCACACGATGAAATCGTCTCTTACCTTCTCCACGAGGGATTGTTTGCTTACAGTGTCATATCGGGAATCGTCCTGTTGCCAAGTAAGTGTGTTGAGAAGACATAAGGCACAGGACA
Source organism: Sarcodon sp. MG97 (assembly GCA_003313065.1). NCBI lineage: Eukaryota > Fungi > Basidiomycota > Agaricomycetes > Thelephorales > Thelephoraceae > Sarcodon > Sarcodon sp. MG97. The sequence continues at coordinate 64,904 of QGOD01002520.1, read as the reverse complement.
GAATTCTATTTACCTGCGTACGAAGGCTCAAGGAAGAGACTGGGCGCTTTAAGAAGACTGGTTGTAGATTACTCATTGAAAGAAAATGAGTGGAAGAATGGAGCGATGATAGATTTCAGCGCCAGTCGAGCGCGTCGTCAAACAGCACAATGAGAGAGATGCGGGAAACTGTCAACAGTGTCCGAGCAAATAATCATAGGTCGCTAGCTCAAGCACACGCAACCAATCGAAGCGAAAGTGGGGCCTTGCTATACGGTGCCGTGATTTTCGTGATCCGAGTCATATTTTTAGGTGGCTCTTCCCACGAACCTGCAGTAATAAGTGTCCCGAGAATAGAGGCCAAAAGGCTCATGGACGAGTTATTAGCTGCTTTTCAAGGCTGGGGTTCATTCACGGGTTGAGCAAGAGAGACGTTACTGGTCCCAATACGGCGCGTAGTGGATATTGATAGCATGCGTGGGACAAGAACTCTGAGGGCAGTCAAATACATACATATAACATATATGTACACAGAAATGCTATACAAGTACACAGTATACTACTGTAGAATTTCTCCAAGTCCAAACGCAGGCATCGAACAAGCAAAACCTACCACTAACTAAAGGCAGGATGGTCCATAGCATGTAACCCAAATGGATAATTTAATGTAACTTACTACCCCCTTGCATGATTCTTGCTGTACTACTAGCATTGTCACTGACAATGTAACAAGGGACAGATTCCGAAGTTCAAATAGCTTTGGAATAACCTACACCGACAAATGGTAACAATTAGAAAACAAAAGAATTAGCGGTCTGCCATTTCCAGATCCTCCGAAGAGACAATGAGCCATGAATTATTCATCGTAGGGCCATCCATGATGATATCTCCGTCACTATCTTTACGCTGTCCTGACATGATGCCTTGAGGAGCTTTGATTGTGCTGAACACTGAAACGGACAGATGTGAGGTCTGCCCCTCATGTGCCGACCGCATGTGTCGGGTGATGATGGCCATCTTATATAAGTCTGGTTCAGGTTTGGACCGTGGAAATGACGGTCGCGGAGGCAGTATATGTGGCACTGGAGCAAGAGGAGAGGATGTACGTTGTCGATGTGGATCACTAATCGGGGATCTGGGGGCGGCGGGGGGCGTTATGGGAGAAGTTTTGTGACTCGCATTCACCACTCCGTGAGATTGCTTAAACCGCCTCTCCTGGTTTTCGATGAACCGATGCACAGTGATGCACGTATTTGCCACAGGCTGAGAATTGGACCCTGACAAGTCCGTCAGTGAGAGATAGGAACCCGAGCGGCGCAATGGAGAAGCTGATCGGGGAATGCTTGGCGACAAGCGACAAGCTGAAGCATCGTAAGACATTGTTCGTTTGCGGGGAGCAGGGGACGAACAAGAGGGGAACGAAGACATGCTTAGCATCGCTGGGGAGGACGACAAGAGGAGGGGGATAACAAAAGGGGATATATACAGAGGGCCAGGAGAGGCGCCGCAGCGAAACATGAACCGAATCTGGAACAAATTGGCACTTGGATAGGAATCATAGGATCCAAACCGAAATGCAATGGCATCGCTCTGGCCGGTAATGACCGAACACGAGATGAAAGGGACTTGATGTTGTGGGTTGGAACCACGTCAGGGTGATCTTTGTTCGCGATGGGAGGGGTTGCTGATGCAGTGTTGCGGAATCGGACTCCCGTAAAAGACCATCAGCGATAATAGAACAAGACCGATATCATGATTAAGCTTGAAATGCGTCACGTCTGTATTCTGCAAACGAAATGACTCCGATGCTCACTGCTTTCTGGCACTGCAGGCGTCAAGTCACCTGGTGCAATCAGACGGCGGCCAGCTACGGCCGTTCCAGCTCGGGTGCGTGAGGATGTAGCCAAGGGTGGTTTTTTCCGGGATCTCCCACTGGCAACCGAATAGCAGATAACCTAGGTTGGGCAACAATTACGAAAGGAACAAAGGAATGAGAAACAAACACTCCGGAGCGTCGGCCCTGTCTTTTATAATGTTTCATTGATCCCCGTAGCCAATTCCATCTTGATTCAACCCACATCTCATCCAAATCCATCGATACCCTTTGTCTATATGGCAGGCGCAAACTACATGGGCGGCAAGAGAAATGCTGCTAAAGCACGGTCCAGAGATACTACCGGTCGTCTTCAAAGAGGCCACTTCAGTCGCAAGCGTCTTGGTATTCTTTCTACTGGTTTAATCTCTCGGAAATCATCTTGTCCCTCTGCTACATGCGCATCCACCATCCATGATATCTCTTTGCAACATGCGAAACTTGGTCTTGAATTAGGGCCCAATCTCTCAGTTGTCGAATCATGTCATGCTGAACTTCCTGCTTCACGACCATATGCGTCCTTTTCTAAATCAAGCAGTCCAACTGCTTTGCGTTCAAAGGTGCTCCAGGTCATAGATACCTCCGAATGTGTGTTGATCACGTCTTCATCAATCTCTTGATCCGAGAGCGCGTTTCCTAGCTTTGTCTCTACGCGCCCAGATAGACCGAATTCTTGCAGTCCCCGACTTTCTTGGGTTAACAACCTATAGATGCAATTCAAATGTTTGGAGAAACTACCCTCGTAATGGCTCATCTCCGAACCAACCTGATTCTGTGTTATCATCAGGACCAGATAGTTCACCGCTTTCTAAAAGGGGATGTATTGACGGGAACAAAGCAAATGTGCGTTCCATAGCACCAGCACTTCTCAGAATTAACCTTCGCTGACAGGTAACACCGCGCTACGCGCGCGACTTCGACAATAACAAAAATATCGAGCCTCCGAGCCCCCGCCCTTCATATAATGTTGCCCCACTGCTTTCTCGTCACGTTTCTTCACCCCAGGCAGGCTTTTCTACAGATCAAAACAATACACTCCAAGCCTATTTAACTCAAAGTGAGATTCCTTCGTTTGACCGCGCCTGTGTCGATGCGCATGAGACATCTAAATCTTGTCGCCAAGGCATCTTAGAACACCGCACAACTCCAAAACATTTTCGCCCCAACAATCATGTTCACCATACGCGTATCAGTCCGAATATCTATCCCACACCTTCATCTCAGTTGAACGCTTCCTCAAGTCGTACGACTTCTCCCGCCTTATCTGCTCTTCATGATCAGCCCAAACTAGATATGTATTCAGTCGGTAATGATGCGGCCGGTGACGTTTTTTTGGACGAGTCCTCGAACCCGTTTGAGTCGCTCTATCGATCTTCGGATCCTTGGGCGCTGATGGGACAGAAATTGCTGGGTCTTTCTATGCCGTCCCCTTCTTCTCGTGTACGTATTCGCGCTCAAGACACCGAACTTCTGCAAGCGAGCATGAGCAAAGCCGGTGTCGGCTTCATGGCTTCGACAAAACAAGAGAGTACCCACTCTACGTCACGAGGAAATAGTTCTGTAAATACGAGTCCTTGGATGGCACAACTGAGAAACACCACGTACGAACAGTCTGAGGACGACAAAGAGGTCTTCCTGAACTTTGATTCTTCACAACCGAGTCCTAGCCATTTTTTTGAACCTCAGGACGACCTCTTTGGTACCGGTAACCAAAACGAAAGAAAATACGCTGCTAATGAAATGGAACTACCACCAATTACTGAGTATCTCATCTCTCTGAATTACGACGTAGATGACCATCTACCTCCGTCAGATCCAGAACCATTCTCGCCTAGCTCGACCGAGCTAGAGCAGACGGGATTGGTGAACTCGGCAACGACCAAGGCTCCTGTGACTTTTGATATAGAGATGGAAGATACACTCACAGAAGATAACGCAGCTGTCTATGGCATGATTCTTGACGTTCTTCCACCCCAAATTTCAGAAAATGATGACGAGCTGGAACGCAGTGTTGATCACAATCCAGACCCTGAAGAAACTCTACCACTATTTCTGTGTCAGTCCTCTGGAGAAAAACTCATTTCCGCAGTTGTCAATGACGAGACGGAACTGGATGAAGTCAGCCTTGCCGATCCACTTGGACACCAAAATCAAGTTCTAGTCCTTGACGATAGACCACTGTACTTCGAGACTAAAGCTAGCAACTCTTTCGTTGATACCCATATCCAAACAGCTCATCGCCCCTCTGTGACCAACGCCCACTCTTCCACCTTGAAATCCTCAAATTCAAATGCTGTGTATGCAAGCGCCTCACTCTTCACTGAACAGACTACCCCTAAAACGACCAACGAACTTGGTCAATCTGATTCGGAACTCCTGTACACTTCTGCAAGTAACCAAAATGCACCTACAACAGGTTCTTTACAAGTCTCAGTGGATGGCACCATGCCAACGATTCGTGCTCCCAGGTTGGAGACCAATCTGAGCAACCACATGCAAGATGCCGATGATGAAGAGAGGCTTTATGATGGACCCTGTTTATTCTTCGATCAAGAGGGTGAAGAGGAGTGACTGACAGAAAGCAATGCTGTATTACGACGATAATATGATTTAATGGTGAAAACGTGTACGGAGAAATCGAGGGCCACAAAAATTCCATTCCAGTTACCGTCTTATGGTTTCTTTCAATTTTCGAGAAAATGCTTCACGACACTGATAGTGAGTAACCTCGCCTCTGGAGCCAGGAATCAGATCAGTTACGCATCTAACTCGAAAAGCAAACCGGGACTTACCCATGTGCGTGAACGGCGAATGCACTATGTCCGATACGCTTGTGGCATTGCGGACATCTATCGGAAAGAGATTAACAGATAAATATGAGTTCAGTGAGAAGTTGACGCACATCCGACTGTCTGTGATCTTAACCTTCCTTTGTTCCAGTACCATCAGCTTGGCTGCGACATCTTCTTTTCTCGTCCTGGCAATCTCTCGTACAATTCTGATATCAAATCTGGGCGCCCTCAAAGACTCCATCAAGAACTCTTTCACATCTCGGGCCTGAACCAGGGGCGGGAGGATCTGCAACGTCTCAACGGCGTCTAGCCGCGGAGAATGTCTGCTAATCAATCCAAGAGCTGGCTGCAGCAGAGAAGTGATAGGAGAGGCCGATGTCGGAGAGCGAGGCGAAGTTGGAGGCAACGGTCGTAAATAAATCTTGAGCAGGGTCAAGAAAATCGAGGACGTTGGGCCTGACGGTTTATATATACGATTACAATACCTAGATGGGATATCATGAGAAACAGGAAAGATACTCGAAAGGGGATGGCATCACTCTTCTGCCTTCAAGTAGTCTTGTAGTCGATGCACATATATTTCAAGCGCATTGTCGTGGCGACCTAAGCGTCCCAGCAAAATGGCCTTGGCCTCAAAGAGACCTTTTGGTTCTAATCAGAACCTATCCTCATATAAGCGATGGTTGAACACAAACCTTCAGTAGGCAAGAGAGCAAATAGTCTATCCGTCCCATAGTGATTTGTGGTATTAATAAAGTGCAGGAACTTGGCATAGGCTTCCTTCCGGGTACCTGAACGAATAAGACATGAGAAAGCTGAGAAGGAAGCCAGGAAAATACCTATTACCTTCATCTTTCATCCGCTCTGCCGTCATAGTTGTCCTGAGATGCAACTCCGCTAAACGATCATGAAACACAGTTGATTTTTCGTCCCTGTCGCTTATCAAGTACTCCATGAATCGAATGCAAACCTTTGGGTCTATAGTTTCCAAGAAGTCGGCGACGAGCGAACGAGGTAACTGGACTTCTTCGGATGTAAAGATCTGAACACGAGAATTTAGGAATTTATGAAAGAGGGCGATACAATACAATACCTCGAAAGCCATATCAGAATCCAACTCGAACACCCAACGAGACGATTGAAATATCTGGTCAAGATATTCCGGACCCAATCTCTGGAGGTATGAGATCGAGGGTTGGAGTTTATCCCGCACATCTGTCTCCTTCTCACTCAAGCTTTGGTAACAGTCAGTTAAGCGCGCAAAAGCGTCAGAAAGGCTTACTGTCTCAAGAGATCTAGAGCCTGAGTATGCATCTTCTTCCCATTATAAAGGTCTATCAAGTCCGAGAATTTCTAAACCAGAGTAGTCAGCCTTTCAGAAGAGGTCTGAGCAAACAATTATTTACTCCTCGTGCCCTCAATTCCTCTTGGACTTCGGAAACTTCGCACCAATTTTCCACTCGACATAAAGACCCCAATAACCCAGGTCTGATGACTAAAAATGCCTTGAACAAGGCTGTGTCAACTATCTGTGCGAATCTCAGCAGCTGGTCAGGAGTCAAAGCTGATAGCGGTGCATTCGGCAAAGCACGCAGATCCTCAACAGAAGCTTCCGAAAGCGGTGGCAATTTATGTGATTGAGATGGTGTGATATGAAAGGTCGCTAGAGCCCCTGCAATTTTTGGCCGACGATCTGAGAGATAACGAAGCAATGTCTCTGTCGAACGGCGGAAATCGTCTGTTGTCGGAGGCCTTAAGTAAGGGCTGATGTGAACAAGATAACTGTTCCGCACCTGGAGGCTTTTCTCTGCGTTTACTACTGACAGATGCAGTATCGTCATCTTTGGCGGCCTTGACCCCTCCAAAGCCGACAAATCTATTTCTGAAGGAATCTTTGGAGGGAAGGGTTGATATTGACTCAGGAATACGGACATCCGTCTCAGTATGTGAACGGTCCTCGCCGCTTCCCTCTTCTATAGACGAAGCTGCAGAGTGTGGTTCACGACTCTTGGCTGGTCCACCAAACAAGGGGATCCACTCGTCGCTAGGAGTCGACAGTCGGCCTGCGATATTTTCGTTGTACAGGGAAACAACTTTTGCTGGGTTTGTGTCCAGTTCGATGAAAATATCTATCGCTTCATCGAAATTTCCAGAACGAAACAATGAAACGGCGTATAAGGCGCGGATCTGGCTTCTTCGTTGATCCTAAAAAGTAACATCGATATCAAGAAGACTGATGGAGCCACAGCTACTAACCTTGTCCGACAGAACAGCAGAGTCAATAATATCAAGGAGCGACAGGGCGTCAGAATATGCTTCAGAGTTCACAAGTTCGTCGATTTGGTCTCCCCAAGGCTTCATGAGCAGTTGCCATATCGAACTACCTTTGCTAGCAACTGTCGCACGGTCAGCGGGAGTTCTCATAAAATACAAAGGGGATTTGGAAGAAGGCGACGTTGTCAACAACCGCAAAGTAAAATTATTATTCGTCGACGTAGTCGATGAATCCGGGAAAACTAGGGATTGTGCGGACGCAAGGGAGATGGACGATCGAATTTGGATGACTGAAGACTGGATAAATGATGGCATCGTTCCTTCGCTTGCTCCCGAAGGGATTGAACCAGGAGGTAGTATAGAAAATATGTAAGGCTTGACCAGGGCTATCGTACAACTTGTTAGAAAGAGACATTGCGATTGCAATAAAGTAACTCACCAATGTCCTCCGGAGGTGCAGGCCATTCTATGCGTTCAACACGAGAAATCCCTCCATTTGCGTTGACAAAATGCCCAACGTCTGCGCCGACCGACTAAGAAATGTCAGGGTTATTTCTACAAATTTACTCACTATCTTTAGCTATGAGTGCCTCGGAGTCATTCATGGTGATTAGGCAAGGTTTGGTCTTAGCACCAAGTCCAAGAGTCATGTACCCGGTAAGTCCTGTCAGTGCACCCATGCCTGCTACAGATGATGCATTGCCGGTAGGTAATGTAAGATCGGTGGCAAGGGAAGTTTTGATCGAGAGTAAAGCGTGTTCGGTCGGGGAATAAGCAAGACCAATCAAATCGCCGTTGATAAATGCCATCGTCCTAGGAGAATGCGGAAGAGGGATTTCCTGCACTGTATTGACTGGAGCGATCTCTTAGCAGATGCATAGACACACCTGAACTTCTTGGGGTTCGCCATCCTTCCAGGAATAAATAACAACCTTCCTACGACAACCTATAGCTAGACATGAGATCACGGTGGGCACAGCAGGCCCTGACGACCCATCTGGGGTGATATGTTGCACGGAGGTGTTCAAGGCGAAGGAAAAGGCAGCTTTGGCTTTAGGGAGTGGTGATGGAGGCTGCAGGTCAGGCAAGGGAAATAGAGTCACCGAGGATTCTGCAAAAAGACAATTGTCATTGTGTAACACGGACACGACTACCCCTTGGACAACATACCTGATAAGACAACGAGGGAGTTTATATCTTTGAGAAATCCGAGCTGCTCGATTGCTCTCCTCGTCAAGGCGTTGCGTATTTCGACCAAGGTGGCAGCTAACTTGTCGCTTTCTACAAAGCCAAGAAATTCGAATCTGTCTGTCCTGTGCTACGATTATTTCCACGAACCAGGAGCATCATCCACAGCGTATATGTGCAAGTTTCCTGTTGATGTACCAACATACAGTCGGTCTCCTGCAATATTAAAGAAATGTATACTTTGTTGTACTCGAACATAGAATTGAGTAACCTTGAACAGTCAAAGCCTCGGCCCTTTCTTTGAAGCCATCAAGGACGATCTTCGGGGGTGCAAACGGTCCCGACATCAAGGGGGTAGAGATCTCGAGAGAGGTTAGAAGACCCAACCTCGGAACCCGCCTCTTGTTCGAGTTCAAAGATGGCAGTGGATATATCTACTAATAAATGTTCGCTTAAGACGTCATCAGCAACCTTGTACTATTTGACCGCCATCTTTTGCTCAACACTTGCATTTTCAGCGCGAGTGTGGCAACGAATGCATCTATCAGTTTCAAAGCCTGCTGCGGCCCGTCTAGTACATCTTCAGGACTCACCACTCCCGGATGAAGAGGACGACATAGGTCTGACAACCATTACAAGACCGTCTACTCCACTTACTACACGGCGTTCCCTCCTGGTTCTACCGGAGCCATTCAAACCTGCTTCTAGCAGTAGAGAAAACACCCTAGTCGGCCCGCTTTTGTCCCCTTCTTCGCCGGATTTGTTGGATCGTGTTATATTCCCCCAGAGGTCATTGACTCGCTCAAGGACGTCACCTCACTTATCCACTCTCGCATCAAATTCAAAGGCCAGCGATAACACCCTTGAAAGGCTGGTATTAGAACCTGAAAGAGTGACAAAGTTAAGACGGTGGATTCTGGGTTTTGTAATAGGTATTTGCGCCCACAAGGATCATCTGTTCGATGAACCAAGTACATAATAGTCAACTTTGACCTTGAGCTGGGACCCGTTATTAGCACTATTTATCCGTCATTGGAGCTTTCACATGCAGAAGAAGAAAACATGTCAGCCGCTCAGCTTTCAGTGAGACCTTATACTGATATTCTCTCGAAGAGCTTTTTCCTCTTTCCCAGATTCAGCTCAATTTGACCAAGGCTCGCAGGTTCACTCCTTTCGTATACGAGAGGCAGGTCATCTATCCGATGAGTTAATGCGCCCCAATGTTGCCAGACCTTATTCTGTGGATGGCTTTATCTATGGCTTTTCTCATTTTACACAGCGCAAGGATACTTCATCCAAGCGAGGATATCAGCAGGTATGTTGGCTTTCGTCAGCTAGAGCTCATGTCGTCTAATGATCTTCCAGCGTTCACTTGTGTTACTATCACACCTTCCATACCCGATGTTATTTACCAACATAGTATTGAAACTCGGCCCTGCACTTCAGATCCACGGTGGACCAATGCTGGAGGCAGCTTGTTATAATATGGCCAACTGGTGATTATATTCCCCCTTCTTCAGGAGTCCCCTTGACACTATGATAAGCGAAGGCCTGACCCGGAGTTCAGCACAACGGTCGAACTAGGATTCATGGGAACAGTACTTCAAGTAGAATTACCTGTCGGTCTAGATGAGCACCAAATGCCACAGACCACATCTACTTCGTTGAGCATGGCAGATCAGCAATTCCACGTAAGCGCAATCAACAAGTGCACCCATTCGAGTTTACTAAATCAAATAAAAAGATGTTGGCTTCAATGCCTCCACATTATCTTCCACCAATGTCGGTCTTGGAAGCTTCACTGCCCCACCTATGGTCAGTATGGGAGTGCCTTATCCTTTGCGAGCCTCTCCTGGTCTTTGGAACCTCGCCTGCCATGACGAGTCAGGCAATCTGGTGGCTCCGTGATTTTTTGCGGCCGGTGGGTTTGAATTCGGGTAAAAATAAAATTACATTGCCTAATTCTGTCCAGATGCCGATGGCTGGAGACTTCCGTCCTTATTTCACCATTCATGATAAAGATCATTCATCATTGATCAACCAGAGAGCGCCTCAAACAGGTCTTCTCATTGGTGTGACGAATCCATTTTACGAGGGAACTTGCAAACACTGGCCGCATATCCTAAGTTTAGGAAAAACATCTCAGTATATACATTACACCCCAGAGCGAACTATACTAACGGTTTTTGTCTAGAGCGAGGCACCCGTCATCGGTCAACTCAATGCCTCAGCACGGTCCAGCTGCAGGTTGGAATACCAAATCTCACAAAAGATACATTTTGAAAGATCGAGCACTTCTAAAAACACTCCAACAAGCATGTTACAAGGACGAAAAATCGCGTACGTCAGTTCAGTTAGCATATCCTTAGATTCTTAAAACCCTTGTACATTTAGAGCTTGATGTTTCGATGGCCCTTCGCAGACACTTTACCTCACGCACCACGGAATTCCTTGTGCCCCTCAACAGATACCTCAATACACTGATTCCTGCGCGAAGCCATGCTTCTCAACTACAGATCACTCCACATCAGAAGCTGAAGCCATTTAACGAAGCCGGTTTCTTTGCGTCTCTGAAAGCTCATGGGTCACCGCTACCATTCAAATCGAGTAGCAAACAAAAAGAATTTTATGAGCGGTGGTTGAGGTGTCCTGGGTTCGGGTTGTGGCTAGCGAAGCAGGAAGAAATCGTCGATGCAGTCCTGAATGGGACAGTGAGCGGTCGCAGGCCCTAACATTGACGTTATAATTATTGTACAAATATAATTTTAATCGTGCCGCCTGCTATCCAACTCCCTAGCCCCTATGTTGTTGCATATTCCCATAATTGAATGCATTCGGTACACCTTGAGCAGGTCCAACAGGGATATTCATTCGCGTACCGCCTGTAATATCAAACAAAGTAACAGGAGACAACACATGGGAAAACAAGGAGCATCAGGAAACACTTCGACGACAAGCAAAGAGAGGGAGAAATTAAGCTAAAAACCCGTACCCATTCCGCCCCTTCCGACATAGCCGCCTCCCATTCCACCGCCACTCCTAGGGCCTGAAGGAATCATACCGCCTCCTCTCCCTGTTGCAAACGGCATCATCCCCATTCCTCCCATTCCCATATTTCCCATGGCCATGTTCGGCATTCCCATATTTGCCATAGCACCCATCATGCCGCCCCTCATCATACCACCACCCATCATCCCTCCTCGCATCCCACCCATATTACTCATATTTTGACCACCACCGGCTCCCCCTCTGAAGTTACCTCTTCCCGCTCCTCCGCCGCCTCCACCCATACCACCGCCTGTAGGTTGACTCTGACCTCCCCCATGTTGTGTGCGGATATCTCGCGGAGGGGGTTCTAAACAACCTCCGTCAGGACAACCCACGCGAATTATGGTAGTAGATTACAGTTACCTTTTGGAAGTGTTCTAAATGGATTTCCTTGAGATGAATTAGTGTAACTGACTGAGGCTCGACGGTTTTGGAATTCACTGGGTTAGGGCATTAGAGATTGACATAGCCATGCTGGTGCAAGGGCTCACTTATTTGCAAACCAATTCTTTAATGCGGCAGCATTATCAGGGGAATGGCACTCTATATATGCGATCCTATGAGGATCGAAACGGATGAACATCGGACAAATCTGTACAATGTACACTGTCCTACTCACCCTTTGCTTTTTCCATTAACTTTATGTTCCGAGAAGGTGATATCTTTGTGCTCGATATTGACGCCTATGTTCAGTGCAACTTGCCGCAAATCGTCATCGGTTGTCCACTGTCGAAAAAAAAAAACGCGATTGGAATGAACGGCAAGATAACGTGATTCAGAACAATATTCAAACGACAAAAACTAGCGAAAGACAAACGGACCCATTGCAAATCACCAATATACAAGGCATCGGAATTCCCTGGATTAGCTCCACCGGAACCTACTCCACTATTCATCATCTGCGCACCCATACCAGCATTATTATTATAGTGCCCGACGCCCAACTGACTACCGTTGACCTGAGGTTGATTGACAACGAGAGCGGTCGTCCGCGGACCCTCCCTTGATGGCTGCTTCTCATCCTGAGGGTCTTCTTCTCTTGGCCGCTTTTCACCTACAAGGGGTTCATGTGTTGACGTGGGAATTATTGGCGATAGTTCTGGCGCATCTGGAGTTTCATATTTTAACTAATAGAACGTTTTAAAGAATGAAATTCACAGAACAGTTGACTACTCACCGGGGTAACAGCGTTCGCTCTTGACGAATTGAATCCATCGTCTTCTCCACCATACAAGTCAAATTCATCATCGGCAACTGCAGCCATTGCTTGACTTTGTTTTCGCTTAGCTCAGAGGAAGAAACAATCAGAAGTTGATAAGAGGCGTTATCCTCCTCTGTGGATGGTGAAAAGGTGGTTAAGATTACGAGGGGGGAACAATATGTCAGATACAGGCAATGATACAGACGAGAGGAGGAAATACGACAGAGAGGGGAGGTACAGGCGGGGAGAACTCTTACAGGAGTGGATAAATGGTACACTTGAGAGATCTTTTGGTCTACAGCACGAAGACGCAACGGCACGCAGGCCAACAATAGACAATAAACAGAGATTCAACTCGAACGAAGACACGAAGACAGAGGTCTTTCCTAGAGCCGCTCCGAGACAGAGGTGGGTTATATAGAGGTAAGGAAAGGAAGCGCGGACGAGCGAGATTGTGGTGGTTAAGGTTCAAAGCCTGTTCAAGATCTGCGGTAGTTTCGTGCAGCTAATTACTCTTGTTTATCTTAGTGGCTGAATGTGGCTGATCCATCCTTGACGCTCACGGAGTGGATAATGCATTCTCCGGTCTGCGTACTTCTTGTCTGGGCCGCTCCAGCAGGCCCAGATTGATTGGTCTATTCGGGTACAGGAATCCACTGGCGCCTGCCATCTCATGTCTGACGAACCCTATTCCAGGGCGTCTTTATCTCCTCATCACTTCCGGATTATATTACAAATGATGAAAGCACGGATACCTTAGGTGGGTAACCAATTTACTCATATCTGCAAGAACGTTCTGGAAGACTTATGATTATCCTTGACGCCTTAAATAATCGGTGATGCTGATGATTGCACTGCTCCCCATCTACCGCATCTACACCCTTTTTACAATCACGGAGCATTCTCGAGGCGTCTTTTCAGGCGCCGGAGCCAGGGGAAACCGTTCGGTCCCCATTCAAATTACATCAAAGGTTACTACATTTAGACTGGGCAAGAATACCCTTCCAGACATAGAATATCTTCTAGAAGAGTTACTACCCCATTCTGTCACTGGCACAAATCACGGCACCTGTCAATGCATTCAACTACAGCCCGACAGCGCCCTCCATGCTCCATTTGAAGTCGAAATCACGTCGCAAGCAATTGATCTCTGCAACTCTGTAACCGTTTCGTGATGGAAATACCAGGCTTCTGCCATGATAGGCGCGACAAGGAAGGTGAGCGCTGAATATAACATGGCTGTACCCCCAAGTTGGCGGGTTCTCAGTGCTCACCGCCCTACGTCTCGTTTGAGCTATGAACTACGTATGCTTCTTCGTCACTGCGACATTTATGAGAAAGAACCGGCCAACCGCAATGGGACTAGTAATAGGAGGTTTCATAGGACGATCTGTTATTAATGGTTCCGTTCACTGCTCTTATCCTTGTCTGGAATGGATTCCCATTTATATATGTATTTAGAACGTGTCCGAGGTATTAAAATACTTCGTGACAACAGGAACACGTACAAGAAACGACAACCCCGGTATGGATAGTCTGGATAACCTGATATTCAGTTCGACAGTTCGTAATTATGCATTGTATAAAATACTAGGTGGTGTTACTGGAAACATGCAGATTCTACATTGCGGATAGTACATTGTGTGTTCGTTAAATAAGGGTTGGTGTATCGCGGTCAGTCAGAACATACGATATAAGCAACCAAATGGTAAGGAAGAGCCTTGGAACGAAGTAAATAGTATGAGCGCAGCGACTCGAGAACAAAGTTGAGTAAAGTTCCATGAAGACCCTTTCGAATATACCTAAATTAACGACGTTCCCTCTCCAGCTTCTTTCTGCGCTTCTCGTCCTCGCGCAGTTTCTCATCACGCAGCGCAGCTTCGTCCTCTTTGCGCGCAATGCGAGCGCTGAGGAAAAGTCAGTACGGAGCATCCTATTAAGGACTAAGAAAACAAGCCTTCTCAATTCCTCTTTCTCCAGAATGCTGGCATCTGCTTCCATGTCCTCGTCGTCACTATCAACATAATTTGAAACATATGACGACCTGTCCTTCCCGAACAGTTTCCATATTTCCGCCTTGAGATGATCCGCTTCTGGGTTAGCATGTCTCTTAGAGGGAGGTGTGGAAGAATCAGAGGACAAGGAATCAGAACGACGGCGCTTCTTCAAAGAAGAACCAACAGAGTAAGACGAATGGAGGTCATGGGATGAAGGGTATTTCGATTTCGCGGGAGTCTTTGAAGAAGTGGACAGTTTGGATGATTTAATATTTGTATCGAGAGAAGAGGATTTCAGACCAGGCTTGGGCGCAGAAGCCTTTTCTACAGCGACACTCCTGCTTGACGGAGGCAAGGCAGAAGTTGACTTGGAGGCGTTCTTCTTGAGGATTGCAGTTGCACCGTTGGGTGCGGGTGACTTCGAAGTAGCGGTGCGAGAACCAGGACTATTGGAACGCGAGTTGGGAGTTGAGGCCTCACTCCTCTTTGCAAACCCAGAATCCTTTTTCTTCTCCTTTCCAAACCAGTCGTGGAAATCCTTGGCTTGGTCGCCATTAAGAACCCTTCGTTCCTTCTCCCGCTCCCTATCTCTCACAATCTCGTCAATTGTTCGTGTGTCTCTTTTGACAACGTTGAGCCGAGTGAGCGTGTTCGGCATCGCAGACAGTCTTGCTTTAACCGACTGCTTAGAGTCCGGTGACTGCGAAGAACCATCTCCTGTAACATCGAAAGCACCACCTGGTAATTTCTTTCCCGGCTTACTATGACTGCCAGACTGCCCGAATCGCCTAAACGAACGAGAAGAACCAAAGTTCATGTCACTCTGTAATCTCCGTTGTCTCTTCTCTTCCCGGGTCAAAACGATTCCACCATCGTCTTCGTCATCCGACGGTAATCTCTGCTTCCTCAGCTCCTCTCTGTTCTGTGCATTCACAGATGGATATCCACCACTCTTGTTCGCAGCAGCCTTCTTCGGGCCATATCGCAGAGCATCCCTCTGAGCAGCCTCCCGCTTCTCCTTCTCCGCCTCCTTTGCAGCCCGCTCTTTCTCCTTTTTTTCCAATCTTTCCCGCTCCCTTTTCTCTTCTTCAAAGTGCTTCAACCTCAGTTTCTTTTCCAGCTCCTTCTCCTTCTCCTCTCTCGCCTCCTGTTCTTTCCTACGCTGTTCTTCTTTTCGTTTCCGCTCTGCTAATGTCGACTGTACAGCTGCCTGGGATTGCTGAGTTTGCATGGCGCTCAACGCCATGAGCGTAGAAAACTGTGTAGACATTACAGCCAAAGCAAGTGGTATCAAGGGGAAGCCCCAGGGTTGACAGCTCAGCAAAAAGAGAACAAACAAATTACAGCGTAATAGCAGAGGATGGATATAGTAAGAGTAACGCCACTGGCCACCCTGCTCAATGTTTGCAGGTGTTTGTCACGAGCGGTGGCCTAGTAAATGGGAGAGTATATGAAAAATGTTTAGTGCAAGGTGGTTATAATACACAAATTGCAATTATTCTTTATTTGTCCTTCCACTCCTCCCTTGGTAACAATGAGGCAAAACCAATAGCAATAAAATTCAACCCTACAACAACCCAATATACAAGTGTCCCGTTTAGGTACCGATATTTCTCATCGATCGATAATGAGTAGAGTGAATTTGTCAGCGCAGGTCCCACAGTACGCACAATCGAGGCGAGGAGTTGCGCTAGGCCGTTAGTAGCCCCGAGGGATGCCTTATTCGGGGATGAAGCAATGACGAAGATGAAAATAGCGCCTAAAACGCAGCAGCTCCGGCATTGAGTAAAATGCAGACAGAAAACATTCACACGTTACTCACCGAAACACGAGCTGAGAAGAACAGAGATGGTAGTCTGTAGTCCGACAGCAAACCATACCGCCAGGCTCAGTCCATATTGTCTAGCCAACCAGTTCGCGACAGGGAACAAAGCAAAACAGGGCAACGCAGACACCATTCCCAGTAAAAATACGTTCTTACTACCAATTCGTCTGGTCATTTTCGCGAAGAAAAATACCTGGAAAACACCATTAAGGACCCCAAAACAAGACATGATCGTTCCAATGGCGGGAGGGTCTAGTCCTAATCCTCCTAATTCTATAGGTGTGGAAAAAAAAAGTGGTTGAAGGGCACGGTATGCGACATCTACAAGAGCAAGGAATGCGTAGTTGAGGGAAGCGATGAGCACTGGAGGGATAAGCAGCTTCCGAAACGGTAGGGGTAGCTCGCTATCATCAAGCTGTGCTACGGAAACCTGCATAGATTCGGTACCTGTTTTTTTTTGAAAGCCTAGCAGCCGTCGTACGGGGGTAGGCGAAGCAACGGTCTAAGATAACACAGTCAAGTTCTGATATTTCGAATGTAAAAAGTGAACATGCCTCCTTTAAAAAGGCATAAGTGACCAGCCAGGCGATTATGGTAAAGGTTGCCGGCACAGCACAAGGTAAGAAATAAGGGTATTCTTTGAGAAATTGCGAATTGCCAAATAAACGTGGGAATCGTTCCGCTGGCCTAGAGAGTGCACCACCTATTACAGGTCTAGAACGGGCTCGTCAGATACAATTGATCGAAACTCTCGTTTTTGCGTACCCAAGCGCGCCTCCTGTTGACCATGCGATAGGCATATAAGCGTACGCAATGGAGAGATTGGTTCGGTCCGTTATCTCCGCCATGAGACTCTTCAAAACTCCGACATTTCCGTTCAAGGCACCATTGAGAGCACGACTACCATAAAATGAATCCTTGATTCAATGCGAGGCTGAAGGAGGGAAATAACATGGAAGTCGAACCTCATGACCAAACCCCAAAAAGTTTTAGACAAGCCAAAACAGTACATAGACAAAGATAGACCAAACAGGCCCATTAAGATGACTGGTTTGCGTCCAATATAATCTGACAGCCGACTCCAGTGGAGAACTGTGACAGCTTGTGTGGCAAAGAAGAGGGATTGCTATGGAAGATATGAATTGTTCATAAGATGTGAGACACACGAGATACACACCATTGTGCCAACATAGTATCCAACCTCAGCTTCATTTTTGGCTACGTGGAGACTTCGGATCAACTGTCCGAACGGATTAATTTGCATTCAAGAGTACAGCAGCCAAAGACTCTTACTTCAGGCGTGAATGGCTACAAGAGAGATGAGATTGGCGTTTGAGATATGTGCCCGACAGGTAGTAATAACTCACGTATATGACTTGAGAAGTTAAAGGCTCGGCGAGCTGCAAAAACAAAATGATTGAGAACTGAGCCCAAGGTAAGGGGGTATGCGACCGATGTTTCTGTTGTTCATCGGATGGTTGCTGCTGGGCACCGGCAAGTAAAGGGGTCTCTTCATCAGTACAGGTAGTAGACATGGTCGTTAAAAGTCGTAAGAAAGAGCGATCTTTTAAGTTGGATGCTTCTGCTCAAATTTCTAATGGAATTCTTTATAACCAATTGAATCAGCTGAGCTGTGACGTGACAACATCAACTGTGTGACGGAAGAACGCTCATCCTAGTAATAAGTACGGTCCGGGGCTGAGATTACCTATTATTCGAACGCTCGGTTGCTGAAAGGTCTCGTGATGCAACTACTCATATTCTTCAGTGTCTCGTCTACTGATTGTTCGTAAACTGGCCACTGTGGTCATCAAGGACACTTCTGACCACTTCATGGACAAAACCTGCTCGTTGATGGTCTGGATTCAACAGTCCTTGTATCACGCCGCTCTCCTTCTTGTTCTCTCTTTTGCAAGACGCTGCGCGCTGTCATGACTTTATCTTTGCTGGCTTCGCCTTCCAAATCTATTGTCAGCTGCAACGAAAATACGAAGACACCACGCCGAGAGAGCGCATTGTCCAAGCTGAAACGTTACAGCAAGGAAACAGACAAGCGCTGCCCACTGCTACGTCAGAATTCACTAACAGTTAATGTGCGCAAGTCTATTCTATTATCTCCTGATTGGCGATAATTTAGTTATTACCAGGTTCAATCTGCAAACGACATGGTTTTCGAGAATTTAGACGACCACGAAATTAACTTTGTTGGCTATTCACCCGAGCTTGCATCTCTGGTGACAGCAGGTGGAAGATCTAAAAGATGGGCTTTCTGTCTTACACCGTAGTTATTTGTTTTCCGTAGATTCATTCGACCCTATTGATCAAGTGTGCATAGATCTGTTGTTGATGAACAGGGTGACTTTGTTGACTCTGCTGTAGATGATCCCCCAGCAACGGACAGACCGCCTTCAACATTGTATATATTTATGGATCCCAAATGCGATCTTTCTGCATCGTCCACAGATACAGAGATAACGATGTATGTCGCGGGTGAAGAGGAAATTCGTAAGCACCCCTTGGGAGCTGAGTTACTGAGTAAAACGAGAAATGGAAAATCGTGAATATTGTACAATAGGATGTTTTACTAGAGATTGTTGCTAAGTTGCGCAGCTGTATTTCACGCCGTCTAGCAATAAATGATACCCACCTCGGCAACATTACCCCATTGTGGTAGTTAAGGAGACCCCCTAACACAAGAAGGCCCTGATTACATGCGAGGGAATGCGAACAAGGATTCAGTGAACAGCGGACGGCGTTGTATGATTCGAGACAGAATTTCCGTTCGAACCGAACACTTCGGAAACCGGTGTGCACTGCAACGAGAATGAGCCCAACAAGTGACGTATACTTGCGTTGCACTGCAACTTGGGAAGCTATCAGAAGAGATCAAAAACCCACCCAAATCCGGAAAACTCTGAACAAGAGGCGGCATGTGTAGTAGTTGACTGTACCGCTTGGTTGCGGGTGTTTTCTTTGTTCTTTATCCACACAAGAGCAATCTCCTGCCTGAGAACAAAATCTTCATTTCAATGCAATGTGGAATAACTAGCGAGAGACGCAATACCAGGTGTTTTTCATGTTCTTTGCAATACAAATCACAACTTGTGGCTTCTATGATCTGTGGGCAGTACCAGAGTACAGTAGGCACGTTTTGCTCAGCCACCTTGCACACGGCTTGACAATTTCATTATAAAGCACCCGCGTTTTTCTTCTTCCTCCATCTCCCCCTGCTCGTTCATCAAGTACTGTGGTCTGCTGTTTCTGAACATGTCCCCGGCTGTTATCTATGATACCAATTCATCATGGATCCCACCTAGATCTCCTCCGCCCTCATCTGCTGCATCCCCAAAACCCACCGCATCTCCTCAACTTCGCCATGTTGACCCACAGCCACGTCGGCCTGGATCGCCCATGCCTGAGCCCTCCCATGGGTTCCAAGGCCATACTCGTCCCTCATGCATTTCGTCTCACACGCTGCCGGTTAAGTCCGGCATTAACGGGATCGACGAACCGCAGCTGACGTACGTGGACAACATGCTTTCTGCTCCAGGAGATTCGTTCGCTCCCTATCCACACCATCCCTGGGCAACGAATCCTGCTTGGGATCCGAGAATCAAGGAAATTTCTTCGCATCAAGTACATTCAGGCAACTCTAGATCAGCACGGATGCGTCGGGCGCTGAGCGTCCCTACACAGGACCAATCAGCAGTTCCAGCAATTGCATACACGCCACGTCAGATCAAGCCTCCCGCTGATAGTTCTGTCTTTCCTATTTTTCCTCTCCTGCAGCCAGGTCAGACGCAAGTCATCGCAGAATTTAGTCCACGGGAACAGTACTCTCTCTCACACTGTGGTACATCCCGCCTCGAACCAGCGAGGACCACGGCTTCTTTTGGAAACCCTGTCCTTCCCCCTCGGCTACAGACCTCTCCGACTCTGAATTCTCGACCGCGTTCGAAGTCATGGCGTACGGCACATGAAGAACTCCCTCCCAGATTCCGGACTCATCAGCGTCTTCCGCTTCAACCGTCGAATCCACCTGGATCCCTTTGGAGCCAAGATCAGCCCTCGCTGTCGTCTAGGCATCATCCGAATAATCTTGCAATTTCATTCAACTCTCAACTTTCTCAACCTCAACACCTCTCCTCCTTCTTAAACAACAATGTATTATACGCACCCGGTCTACCCTGCGATACCCGACCTTCGCAACAACCAAGTTCCAACTTAGAGTTATCTTGTCAGGCGAGGACACTGGCACCCATCGGTGCCGAGCGAGCTCAACGTTTGGCTTCAACAGCAAACGTCGTGCCTTCTAATATTTACAATAAATCGGATAATTTAAAAGCCACTTCTCGCAATCCTACAGACGTCGGACCTCCGCCTGGCCTTTCCAATTCCCTCTTCTTACCTTTTGATTTTAATCCTCATGAACTCTGTCCTCAACGACTTACCGAGCCTAACGTTGCTGTCAATCGTTTTCCACGCTTAGAGCCTACCAAAGACGTTGCATGCCCTCAAAGTCAAACAGAGTTGGAGAAGTTATTCCATCGGATGCAGTCAAGCAAGAACGCCCCGAAGGTTTCTTCACCCCTTGGCCCGTTCAGAAACCCCGATTCCTGGGGGGCCTCAGATGGGAAGTGGAGGAGAGAAGAAAGGGACCAACGAAGGAGACACATCTTGTCTAGTTGTGAGACCTCTGTGTTCAGGAGAAAAACCAGCGACCGTCGATCTAGGACGTAAGTTCTTTCACATATCTCTCGCTGCACTCCATCAAACATCCTATTTTTTTGCAGCGAGTGTGAGGAATTTGCTTATGGAATTGAAGTTTCTGAGCACTGTTACTGGTGTCGTCAAGACAGCCTCTGTAAACGCCTCCTCATCCATCGGGCCCGTGATCTCGTCCGCTCGAACTCTTCTTCACCAGTGTCGGACTATTCTTCATCCTCAGAAGAAGGGATCGACGATTATGACGAGTCGATACTCGTCACTCCTGAAGATACCAGTCCTACTCCCAGCTCTACCTTAGGGAAGATCATTGAATTGGAGCCTGTCACGGTCGTTCATGCTGGAAACGACGAGAATATCGCTCCTGACCATACCCCTGCTGCTTCCTCTCGAATTATGGTCACTTCAGACCTCATTCACATGGATATTTAATAACATCGAACTTGATAATACTTGGACAAAAACGCTTTAAAAAATGCTAGAGTGAGATGGACCTGTAAAGGTGTATTTTTTTTTTTGTACAGGCATGTGCCTTGTTTTTTGTTGGGGTGGCTTTCTTATTATTTCCCGAGGCTGGACTGACATGCGATATCCTTGTTGTTCTTCCCTGTTATTTTTGTGTGTCGCATCTGGTACAGGTACATTACAAAGCTTGTGTAGCATTAAGATACTTTCACGAATATGTATGTTGACTTTATAACGAACGAGACAAATGTTAAATATTCAATGAGAAGATAGATTTGTAAAAGTACAACCGTGTTCACTGCAGAACACAGCGCTTCTATTGGTACATCCAAGACATGGTAGAAACAATCAGAAGAGATTATACACCTTACCCAACGGCAACTTATCTGCAGGCTCGACATCAACCAAATCCCCATCCGCCCTAACCTCGTAGTTCTCCGGGTCAACGGTCATCTTAGGTGTACTATCGTTCAACTTCATGTGCTTCTTCGTCACTTTCCTGCAATTCTTCACCGCCTCAACCCGCTTCGACAGCCCGTACGATTGGATAGTACCAGAAGTGAGCGAGATCTCTGAAACGAACGAGATGGAGTTGAGCGCTGCGGAGGCAGGGTACGACCCCCACATAGGGCGAGGTATGAACGGCTGGACAGTCGGGATTGATCCGTTTGCATCGCCAATCTAGTAGAATTGAATCAAAAGTAACATTGAGCGCCAAATTTGAATACTGATACACGGAGATGGAAAAAAAAAAACAGGGCACACGATAGGGCGCTTGGGAACTGTTTACATACCTGTGCCCATGCGATGACTCCGGATTTGAGGACCATTTCCGGCTTGGAGCCAAAATTTTCTGGCTTCCATAGGACGAGGTCTGCGAGTTTTCCGACGGCGATGTCTCCGACTATGTGGCTGATACCGTGAGTTATAGCTCTGTCAAGACGAAAATTTGAGATTCCTCGTGGTCATCTCGGAAGAAAAAAGTATTGTATTCGTACGGATTCACAGTATACTTCGCTATATATCTCTTCACTCTCGCATTATCATTTTTTCCATCGCCCAAAGAAACCAAGGGACCTCTGAACTCTTTCATCTTGCTAGCGGTTCGCCAGGTGCGGCTGACAACTTCGCCGACCCGACCCATGGCTTGTGAATCAGAGCTGATCATGGATATCGCACCCATATCCTGCAAAACGTCTTCAGCCGCAACAGTCTCAGCTCTGATCCTAGATTCTGCGAAAGCCAGGTCTTCTGGTATGGACCTGTCAAGGTGGTGACAGACCATCAACATCTAAAAGATTACTCAGTTCGAACGGAGATTCAGTTCGTCATTGGGCCTTACATCTAGATGTTCGTCCAAAGTGTTGTGAGTGAACGGCCTGGTGGGATTGGTGGAGGATGGAAGAACGTTTTCCAACCCACACACGACGATGATGTCCGGTGCGTGACCCCCACCTAATGAAGTTGATTATGAACAAGCGAACCATTATGCCATGAAATAACTTGAGTCACACCTGCGCCCTCTGTGTGGTACGTGTGTATCGTCCTTTTTCCAAAGGCCGCAATAGTATCTGATCAGTTCATTAGAATTAGACCATCGTTAACATTAACAAAATACTAACTTTCAACAAAACCGCTTTCATTCAGCGTATCCGTATGGATGTTGATCTGAGGGCAGTGTCACCTTCCGACATATTCCCAAATAACAAATCAAGTTCTCACCTGTACATCGTATTTATCACCTACGTCCAATGCATTGATAATCGTAGCTGGAGTACAACCCCAATCCTCGTGCAACTTCAACCCGGCCGCACCTGCCTTGACTATATCTTCCAAAGCTGAAGCGCCAGTGTCATTGCCTTTACCAGTAAATGCAAAGTTCATAGGCAATCCATCTGTCGCAGCCAGCATGTGTTTCATGTAGAACGGACTTGAGGTGCAGGTAGTCGCGCTTGACCCTGCGCTTGGACCCGTTCCTCCACCGACCATCGTGGTCGTACCGGAAGCAAGTGCCTCATACACTTGTTGAGGACATATATAGTGGACGTGGGTATCGATCGCTCCAGCCGTGACGATAAGTTTCTCGCCCGCAATTACTTCCGTTGAAGATCCAATGACGAGAGATGGATCGACATTATCCATTACATCGGGGTTTCCGGCTTTTCCGATACCAATTATGACTCCACCTTGCACGCCTATATCAGCCTATAGGGGTATTAGCAAAACAAAATAAAATAACAGGGGGGACAGATTGTGAAGATAACGTGCTTTGTATATACCAGACCAGTCGACGATCAATGCATTGGTGATTACCAGATCCAGTGTCAGTGATGACGGTTTGTCTGTAGCTTGACCCATCCCTTCACGAATAGTTTTACCTAAGTACCAGCTTGAGCATTACGGACCGACGAAAAGCAACATAAGGATCGTTCCAAACCTCCGCCGAATTTGGCTTCGTCGCCGTAAAAAGCCTATAACGTTAAAATGAGCAACCACTTTTGGTAATTTGTAGGAGTAACAAGGAAAAACGCACCGCATCGTGCTCAACCTCAATCCAAAGTTCCGTATCGCCTAACCTGACTTTATCGCCGGTTGTGGGTCCGAACATAGCCACGTATTCATCTCTCCCGATGGTCGTATCATTGACTATCTCCGGCGCATCAGGTTCGGGGACATGGCTGAAACCCTTCTCGACCAATGCCGTGATAATCTCATCCGTCCGGTCCAGATCAACTATACCAGAAGCCAAACTGTTACCACCGCTTATTTCCTTGCCACCTCCGATTGTGCAGAGCGTCACTGTTCTGCTATATTCTGGTTCGAACCGCACTGCTGTTCCTGCCGCAATATCGAGACGTTTTCCGTAAGCTTTTGCACGGTCGAAAGAAAGGTGTGGGTTTGTCTCGATGAAATGATAGTGAGATCCGACCTAAGTTATCCACTGTCAAACAAACTACTCGATGGGCGCGACGAGAAAGCTCCTACCTGTATGGGGCGATCACCGTTATTGGTAACCTTGAGCTGGACACGTTCGCGACCCTGGTTGATAACAATCCTGTCATCTTTGAGTTTGATAGCACCTGGTAGCTTGTCGGGTTCATAATCGGATGGGTCTAGTTTGGGGAATAAATCATTTGAAGGGATAGGTAAGAAGGATCCATATAAGGCCGCTTCGAGGTTCCCAAGATCCGTGCAAATCGGGTCATGCACAGTGACGAGAAACACGCTATCAGAGAGAGATCGGAGCGCACAAGTCAGAGAGAGTCAGATCATAATGGTCTCATAGAACAAAAGAGTTCTCACCCATCCGGGAATGTACCCTCTACCTGAATCTGGTACAGAAGAGATGGAACTGCAGGAAGAACATGACGACGCCCAAGCATCGTCTTCCCATGTTGCATCAACTCTGCGACCGAATTTTTTCCATCGCGAATGCGTTCTTGTAGAACAGAGGCAATGAGAGCGGTTGCTTCAGTCTGGTTCAGTTGCAGACCCCTTGCGAGGCGTTTTTGGGCTAAGAAACCTATCTAATGAGAAATCAGACAGAGATCGTAGACCGATAAGACAGGGAGAACCTGGTGAAGTAGTAGCTTGGCTTCTTCCCTAGGCTGAATCCTCATCGTCAATACCAGGAACAAGACAACCCCTCACTGCTGTGGATGAAGAGCCCTTATTCATCTCGGCTGAACTTGTCAGTTCAGAGACCGAACACATGGTACTTGATAATCGAAGTGTGTCAGCCAAGTTGTATATTTTCAAATAAACAAGCCTAGAAAATGTTATTCTGCTTTCACGTACTACAAAGGGGTCTTCAGGCGTCTGACACAAACATTGACTTACGGGCTGGTATTATTCCAGATTCATACCTTCCAAAATCGACCCAATGATTGTTCCTGGGGACATGACCCCCCCA
>QGOD01002520.1:27492-39597 GCA_003313065.1 Sarcodon sp. MG97 | reverse complement strand
TGACCCCCCAGACTAGGGAACATGTACTTCAATCACGCCCTCGTCCTCTCTGACTTTAACGACACCATTTCCTTACCGGTTCTATTCGGTGGTCTTCTGACAGTATCGGAATTCCTTCGACGCTCTGGAGCCTTCACTAAGACCGGACTACTTCATCTTCAAACCCCACTTCCCTCCTGACTTCCCTATCAACTATTTCCCTAACCTTCTACATTTCGTGACAAAATACTCCTTCCCTTTTTTTCAAGTAACTTGGTTACCGCGTCTTGACTTCAACTGTAGTCTGTAGCGTTATTAATGAAACTCTCTCCGCTTTCACGTTGGGGGTTGAACCTTACACATATTCGGTCGCAATAGCATCACGTGATGTAACACGCACCAACCAACAAACAAGACGCGCCTGGATAATGGATGTAAGGGTTGCTGTCACCTGTGGCTATGTGAATTTTATCACTTGAACCACACCATATTCTCTTCTTAATTATGGAAAGGAATATGCCCTGTCATAGATGGTCGCCCGGGACATTATCTCTAGCTTCCGAATTACAGACTTTAGAGTCGCATATCTTCGCTTTTTTGGAGTCAAGTCACGGTGGGTGGCGTCGCTAACAGGAGGATCATCAGCAGGTGCAAAATTTTCTTTACCAACATGCTTTTGTTGGTGTTTTCGGACCAGATGTCTGATACGCACACGTAACTACGAGATCTGCTTATATAATAGATGACCTATTTAGGAATGCAGACTGTAATTGGGTAGATTATTTCCTTAAAAGGCAAAAGATATATGGGTCCCACGGTGTGTAGCGCGGTTCGATGGGAGCGCGATGAGTGTTGCGCTACACGAATTCATAGGTCTGTCTACGGGAGACTAGGAAAATGTAGCCACGAGTCCAAAAACCACCGACTAATCTCTCTTGTTATACTCAATCGTCTTCCTAACCTCCGTCTCCTGTAGCTTCCCTAAAATTGAAGTCGGGATCCAACTGACGAAGCCTACACTTATCGCGTGTCCGATGTACGGAGTAACAGCAATCTTTCCACATCCTAACGAGTTCACCACCGATTTTCCGAACTGGTCTGAAGAGGGGCATCTGAAAGAAACTGGCTTATGCATGACGCTGGAGTTCACCTCGGCCACTTCAAGATACATAAATGAAAGTTTAGTATTAGGCGTGTCGAAACGTTCGTCTGCCTGTAGGCAACGACTTAAGCGGTCGATGTATGCTTTTGTTGAAGCATAAACGGGAATGCGGGGCACGGATAGTTTGCTGCTGAATGAGCCAATAAAAGCGACCAGCACAGGACGATGGATGGCACTCTTGCGGAGGCCAGGGAGAAGCGCACGGGTCAGGAGCGTGGAGAAAATAGCGTTCAGGTTGATAGTTTGTAGGTGTTCATCTGCACTCCAGCTATCGAAACTAGAATAGCCAGCAATGCGCGTTCAGCGGGTCTACCAAGGGAAGAGAAGTGTCAAGCTGGACTGACCTTGTCGACCGAACCTCGGCGCCTCCGGCACTGTGAATGACGAGAGTGATATTGAGCTCTTCAAAATCCTTTACCGTCTTTTCCAAATCGACATCTGTTTTCGACGCATCTACTAAGAAATATTTGATGTCCCCATCTCGGTTGCTCAGGGCCTTGAGCTCCTCGACCACTCTCTTCATCTTTGCCTCATTCCTCCCATGAAGAATCAGGTTGAACCCCTTGACATACAAATCTTTAGCAATCCCCTTTCCAATACCATCCGTAGCGCCAGTGATCAAAGCATACGGAGAAGGGCCTTGAAGATATATTTGGTAATTAGCTGGACGGCAGAAATAGAACCAAACGAAGCCCAGTAATTTTTTCACTTGGAAGAGCGTCACTGACGCGCCAATGAAAGCAAAGGCAGAGAGAGGGGAAACCATGATGATCGCAGGCCAGTCGTATCGCTGACAACCAGACAACTACATGTTTCACACGACATCGCTTTTTGTCGGCGATCCTATCCCTGCACGGATAAGTACAAGGCAGCTGGGATGTTGTTGAAATAGTTCGGCCATCCCCGGTGTGCATATAACCTCAGATAGCGAAACTACACTCGGAGAAAATCACAATACAATCAGACGAAGAATGCAAAATAATAACTTATCGAGAAGGACAATAGAGGATTACGCATATACATGAGTACTGCATGAGTAGTTGCACAATATCTTACAGTGTGACACTCGAACCAAGCCCGGGCCGGCACGCCGCATAGAATCATTATAGACGTTTTTGTTCCCACGACTACTAAATCATATAATGCGCAAGTCTGATGCCCAGCCGCTTTAACTTTACAAGAGATAGTCAAGGGTTAGATGTATTATTGAATCATTTCGTTGCAAACGATATTTTACAAAGTAAATCTGAGACTGCTTTTCATGTATGTGTGAATCTGCTTTTCGTCGAACTAGGGAGGGAAGCTCTGTGTACAACTGCCCAATGTCTCTGTTCTATTGTCAAGGACAACGGCATTCAATGCCGATTCTTGGATAGTTGATGCGTGAACAAGTCGAAGTCCGAGCTGTCTTCGGAGAGCACTTCGCTGTGAGGGGGTTCGAATTCGAGGTTGATTTGAGGGATTCTCCTTGATGTTCATGGCCGTTGTCTTCTAGCAGGGAGATGGGCTCAATCTTTCATGACTACTACTACTACTCTTGCGTTTCTCACCAGTCCATTGCCGATGGGAATGTTCCTCGTCAGCAAGCGACCGCGCCTTTTTTTCAGACCCAAGCTTAATCGACGTGCCTTAGCCAAATTGTATACTGTATTTTCAAGTAAACAAGCCTGAATATTTTACCTATACGAGTCCGAAAACCACAGACTTAGTCCCTCTTGGCATACTCCATCGTCTCTTTCATCATCATAGGCCCCATCATGTCTAAAATCGAAGTCGGAATCCAATTGACGAAGCCCCCAGCTATCGCATGCCCGATGTACGGAGTAACAGCAATCTTTCCACATCCTAACGAGTTCACCACCGATTTGCCGAACTGGTCTGAAGAAGGACATGTGAAAGCAACGGGCTTATGCATGCTGCTGGAGTTCACCTCGCCCACTTCAAGATACATAAATGAAAGTTTAGTATTAGGCGTGTCGAAACGTTCATCTGCCTGTAGGCAACGGGTTAAGCGGTCGATGTATGCTTTTGTTGAAGAATAGATGGGAATGCGAGGCAAGGACAATTTGCTGCTGAATGAGCCAATGAAAGTGACCAGCACAGGACGATGGATGGCACTCTTGCGGAGGCCAGGGAGAAGCGCACGGGTTAGGAGCGTGGGGAAAATAGCGTTCAGGTTGATAGTTTGTAGGTGTTCATCTGCACTCCATCCATCGAAGCTGAAATAGCCAGCAATGCGCGTGACGCAGCGTTCAGCAGATTCATGAAGGAGAGAGAAGTGTTAGGCTGGACTAACCTTGTCGGCCGGACCTCAGAACCTCCAGCATTGTGGATGACGAGAGTGATATTGAGCTCCTCGAAATCCTTTACCGTCTTTTCCAAATCGACATCTGTTTTCGACGCATCTACTAAGAAATATTTGATGTCCCCATCTCGGTTGCTCAGGGCCTTGAGCTCCTCGACGACTCTCTTCATCTTTGCCTCATTCCTCCCATGAAGAATCAGGTTGAATCCCTTGACATACAAATCTTTAGCAATCCCCTTCCCAATACCATCTGTAGCACCAGTGATCAAAGCATATGGAGAGGGGCCTTGGAGATATATTTGGTAATTAGCTGGACGACAGAAATAGAACCAAACGAAGCCCAGTAATTTTTTCACTTGGAAGAGTGTCACCGATGCGCCAATGAAAGCAAAGGCAGAGAGAGAAGAAACCATGATGGTTGCAGGCAAGTCGTATCGCTACTAGCAACAGGTCATATTTCATGTGACAGATTTTCTGCGTCTCAAGTTGTTCAGCGTTCAGCGTTCGTGCTCAGCTATTCTCTTTGTCAGTGATCCCCGGATCCCTGTTTGTATAGATAGTTCGACCATCTTGGTGTGCAAATAATTTCAGACAGTGAAACCACGTCAGGGAGTCGCCAGTAAGGTTTATCGCACTTGATGGGATGTTCTCACGTTACGACCATCGCCTATCTCTCAAATCATGGATTAAGGCACTCACACTAGTAGACGAGAATAAAAGGCTATGTACTTTCTGGGGGACATGAAGTTGCGTTTCAGTCTTATCTACCTCAAGAAGTCGACAAAGTGAATTTAAACCAGCATCCTAAGCTTGCCAATCGAGCTCTGAATCAATAGAAAAAGAGGCACCTGTATACGAAGGTTATGCTACCAGCTCAATTATTATAAGACATGTACCGAAGGAGTTGGCTAAGAGTTCTTGAGGACAGAACTGAGAGTATAGTTCACAAGAGAAGGAGTCTCGCACTTATCTGTTGGGCAACTGACTAACGATTTCCATTAGACATGACCACGGAATGAGACGCACCGGTGGGAGTGTTCCCTATCGATAATATTCTCCTAAAACTGTACTTCAAACGACAGAAAAGCGTCTACTTGAAATCGGAAATTTCGTTCCATGTTTTCAAGTAAACAAATTGTATTTATATGAGTCCAAAAACACATACTAGTCTTTCTTGGCAAACTTCTTCAACTTTTCTATCATCATAGGCCCAATCTTGTCTAAAATTGAAGTTGGAACCCAACCGACGAAGCCTCCAACTATCGCATGTCCAATGTACGGAGTAACAGCCACCTTCCCACAGCCTAGCGAGTTCACCACCGATTTTCCAAACTCGTCTGAAGAAGGGCAGGTGAATGAAACGGGCTTGAGCATGCTGCTGGAGTTCACCTCGCCCACTTCTAGATACATAAATGAAAGTTTGGTATTAGGCGTGTTGAAACGTTCGTCTGCCTGTAGGCAACGGGTTAAGCGGTCGATGTATGCTTTTGTTGACGAATAAATGGGAATGCGAGGCAAGGACAGTTTGCCGCAGAATGAACCAATAAAAGTGACCAACACAGGACGCTGGATGGCATTCCTGCGAAGGCGAGGGAGGAGTGCGTGGGTCAGGAGCGTGGGGAAAATAGCGTTCAAGTTGGTAGTTTGTAAGTGTTTATCTGCACTCCAGCCATCGAAACTAGGATAATCAGCAAAATGCGCGTTCAGTGGATCTATCAAGGAAAGAGAAGCTGAACTAACCCTGCTGGCAGAACCTCAGAACCTCCAGCATTGTGAATGACGAGAGTGATATTGAGGTCTTCAAAATCCTTTACTGTCTTTTCCAAATCGACATCTGTTTTCGACGCATCTACTAAGAAATATTTGATGTCTCCATCTCGGTTGCTCAGGGCCTTGAGCTCCTCGACCACTCTCTTCATCTTTGCCTCATTCCTCCCATGAAGAATCAGGTTGAACCCCTTGATATACAAATCTTTGGCGATCCCCTTTCCAATACCATCCGTAGCGCCAGTGATCAAAGCATACGGAGAAGGGCCTTGAAGATATATTTGGTAATTAGCTGGACGGCAGAAATAGAACCAAACGAAGCCCAGTAATTTTTTCACTTGGAAGAGCGTCACTGACGCGCCAATGAAAGCAAAGGCAGAGAGAAGGGAAACCATGATGATTGCAGATCAGTCGTATCACAAACAGCTCGATAACTACATATTTTCTATGATATACTCGTGCTCAGCTATTGTCTTTGTCGGTGATCCCCTAAGATAGTTCGACCATCTGCCAGGGTACACACATAGTAAGCTATGTCAAAGAGTCATCAGTACCTAGATCATTCAAGGTCTACTGAATTCGATGTTCTGGATTTTCTCATGGCTATTGTCTATCCCAATCCATATGAGTTTAGACCAGCATCTCTGATCTGGTTCCATCCGAGATGTGGTATAACTGCTAAGTGAGCTCTTAATAACCTGTATATGAAGCTTATGACACCAGGTCGATTATAGATACAGAAGTAGTTGGTAGAAATTGTTGAGGAAAGAATTGAGAGTCTAGATGCAGATACGGCATCCCTACAGACGGTGATAGCATCAATGCCCTTGAGACTTTGGACACACATGTTGGCCCATAAGTGGCCCGGTGATAGCAAGAAGAGTAAACGGATTGGAACAATAACACACGCTATATCCCGGATAAGTCGACGATCAAGGTATTGAGAAGCCCAGCATGACTGATATTTTAGGGGGAAGGATGTGGTTGTCGTATTGTATGATTCGTTCAACAAAGACGAGGTGATGAATGCTCCCATCTCGTTCGCAAAGAAGGAGCCACGCACTTATCTATTGGCAACCGACTAGCGATTTCTATTAGACATAGCCACGGAATGGGACGCACGGGTAGGAGTATTCCATGTGTCGACAATGTTCTCCTATGAAACTGTGCTTTGGACGTTTTTCTTCTCTTTCGTTTTTATCATCAATTCCTATACCTCCAGAGCATGCTCAGATCAACAAACGATGGCTGATTGAGCAATTTTCCATACAGTTGTTTGGACGTCATGTACGTGGTTCTGACTGGACGTGTGACAAAGAGTGTATATCGTCCTTCATGTCCTCGTAGTGGGAACTATGAAATCGAGCACGAGGACGGTTTGCTCAGGCTGCTCTCGCTGCCCTCATGTGTCGAGACGCTGACCTCATCGTCATATTGGCTTCGAGGAGCAGCTTATAGCGTGCAGAGAGCATTAGCGGGACTCCTATGATACGTGTGAAGCATTGGATGTTGAAGGTCTTGCTTAGACACAATATGGATCAATCCAGTGATGCTGATGGGCTAAAAAAAAAAAAGCCAAAGAAATACCCACCGCCGCTAAATTCAAGGAACGATACACGTGTGTACCATGATGGCCTCACTTTCTAGATGCTAGCCAACGGTGCTGGGGCAATTCTTGTGCAGCAGTTCTCTCTGAAGGGTCGAGCTTTGTGCTGGAGCTGGTGAAGTTTGATTTCCGAATCACGAGGCCTTTGGTTAGCGGCTGAATCATTTCAGAATTCGATGGCATTGCCGCATCTATTCTAGGTTTGCAGTGATATTGAGATCTTTAAGAGCGCCTCGCTCGTGAGGAGGCCGCTATAGAGTTGGTAGCTGGGTACTATACTATTCAACTCGTTCGGCCTCCTTCCCATCTCGCTGCCGCTGTCCACTTCAAATGACGGCGCGAAGTTGCGCTCTAACAAAGAATCTGGCTGCAGTCCACCTCATCTTACCGTTTCCACTTCTCTGACCCAGCAAGGCTCCAGTTTGACTACCTCAGCAGGCCCATCTCAGACCTCCAAGCAGGATCCTGGATTTACATCCTGTGAAGCTTCTTCTAGATCATCAGCGAGAACCACTCATATCGAAGCTAACCATGGGGTTTTTACCGATATCGCAGGTGATCAGTACAATGACGCAGGAAATCAGTACATCTTCAACAAGTCAAGTCTGCAGGACATCGTTCCACCCACCATAAAATATGTCTGCCAGACACAGGAAAGGAAGTGGGAATCTGACTATAAGGATAAACGTGTCTATTAGTTGAACGGGAAGGCAGGGTGCGGCAAATCGACGGTTGCTAAAATATTCTCCCAACGTTCATTCACAAATGGTCATCTTGGAGCTAGTTTCTTTTGCTCCCATGTCATCAATTCCAACCCAGATATAGGACACGGGTTACCAGCCCAACAGCTCGAGCACCTCCTTTCTACGACCATTATCATAGATGCTCTAGATGAATGTGACGATAAAGAACCCGCTTCAGCAATCCTCCGCTTTTGGATCAATACATCGATGCGATCCCCCATGTCAAATTCTTTATTACTGGCAGACCTGAATCACCTATTCGACTGGATTCCGGGTTCCACTCTTACGAAAGCACACCGAAGTATTTTTGCTACATGAGGTCGACCAAGCGTCCGTGGATCAAGACATCGAATTGTATCTCAGGACTCGTCTATCGGAAATTATCATAGGGAGGAGTTACTGCGATTTAACCGACCCGTGGCTTACAGACAAAGAGATCACGATTACAATCAAGAAATGTTCTGACCTTTTCATTGTTGTGTCCGTCATTGTCAAGTTCGTCGCGGACCCCAATCGCAAACCTAAAAACAGGTTGAAAATCATTATCTTTGTTCCAGATGGTATTGTCCATGATGGACAGTCAGGAGTGGATGTGGATAACACCGAAATTTTATGATCAGTTGCGACGCGTGGTCAGCTTGTTGGTACTTAATCCCTTATCATATTCTGACCTAGCGATGATAGCCCACTGGAAAGCGTGCGGATTGCCATATGTTCACTCCACTCGGTGCTCAAGGTTCCAAACTCGAATTCTGATCCCTTGCAAACCTGTCGCTTGCCGATTTTATAACCAGCCCGAGCCGATGCAAGGAAAAAAGGTCTCATGTTGAACCCGCTGTTTACCATTTGGAGCTTGCAATCTTGTGTTTAAAGTTGATGAAGGAGACTCTGAGGAGGAATATGTGTGACCTACCTCGGTACGCTATGAACGAGGGTTTTCGTGATCCTGGAGTACACATGCCGATCGTGGGTCAAACATCATCGCTCTTCCTCCAGTGGTGGTCCCAACTTCGAACTGGAATATTTCTTCGAACATAACCTGCTATCATGGCTTGAGGTTTGAGCATCGTAGGGGATGTTAGCTCTGCAATTTACTTGCTTCACGATGCGAAAGACTGGCTGCCAATGTGAGATCATCCACCTTGTCTGACGCTTCCACTTGACGTTGCAGACTGGTGACGTCATAAAAAAATCCCCGTAGACTCTGGTGCCAGGTTAATATCCTTTTTCGCACTGCAATCAAATTATGTACAGGACCGAATCGAGGATTCTAATTTGTGATTTCAGGAGAAGCGCGGGCGTGTGGATGTTTGACCACGACGGAGATCTTTCAGTAATCTCCTCGGAAAGGACTTGCGTTTCATCAAACCGCTCCCTCAACCGTGTGAAGATCGCAGACAATACACGATCGCGACATGGCCCGTACCTCCATATTTATTATGTTGCTTTACCGGGCGATGGACAACTAATCACCTCGGGGCACCGGGATGGAGCTGTCAGGCCGTGGCACCTAACCTCGGACACTTTCCGCGCCGACAGGAGAACGCCTCGATTCAATAACCACCCAGACGGGTTATATTTGCCATCGATGGGACAAGCGTCACTGCAAAATCCCATAACTCGACAATGGAATGGAAAATATCCCCCGCCACCACTCCTAACCACAAACTCCGCTGTGGTCACGACAGTAGCGATTATTTATTCCTGCAGATGGTGTTTGTCCTCATAGATGACGTCCATCCATCTTTTTATTTACTGATGTACACTCGCTCCAAATTGCTCTTTTGGTCATGTTCCAAGGTCCTTCCGGCGGCGCATGACGATCCTGTCTGTTTGCATTTTGACCCGTCCCTTCTACGAATGGTCTGATCAAAGCATATCACCTGGGCCGTAGATGGTCTGCGAGATCACGCGAGTGGCAGCTGTTGTAAGTGGGGAAGAAAGAAACAGAGCACCTCGTAGCCTCCAAAACACCAGACCAGATTCAGGAATATAGCATCAACTTCGTAGTAATGAAGCGTTTTATTGCATCGACAGGCCAACATCATATTACCGCCAAGTAGCACCTCTCCACCGGACATTTGCGATCGCTACGCCGTCCCCTGTTCATACCCTAGTGCCCTTCCTGTTGCGGTTGTAGTGGTGTAAGGAGAGGTACGGATTTTTCTTCGATGAGTTATGAAGGGGCGGTCCCGTCCAAGTTTTCTGCAGTTATATACACATCTTTAGATTGAAGCTGGACGGGACAAGAGCACACTGCACGCAAGAGATTCGTATAACACAGGCTTCGAGGTTCCCAAATTAGGTCTTGCATAATAACAAGGAACGCAAGACTGTATCAATCAGACGAACTGATGTCGGAAGCGTCGGAGAGAGTAAAATCAAAAGTCAGATCACGACACTATCGCAATCCCCCCCTTGATCCACTGGCATGATAACGGGTCTTATCCAATCAAGAGATCCCACCCTTTACACTTGGAGTGATTAGCAAAAGAGTGAGGACTACAGGAAGAAGATGGAGGCTCGTCTTCCCCACGTCAACAACAGGGTTTCTTCAATCACGAGTGCGTTCGAGAGCAGAATTCCAGGCAAGGCGATCTGAGCTGGGAGATTAGACGGATATCAGAGTAGGGTCTTTCTATATAATTTGAAAATCTGATGTTTCCGTTCTATCCGAGTCAGCGGCTTTCAAGTCCCACAGGGTTGGGTCCTTATCAGAGTTTGTAGTAATACGACCTGCTCTGATCTCGATAAAAGAGTCACCAAGTGCCTGGTTTAACCACGTTTATAACGTCCCATGTAGTGGTATATGTACATTTTTCGAAGTAAAAACGATACTCATCCTACCGTACGTTGATGGCCCTCTGAAAAACAGTGCCTACGCGCTCTTGTCATTGAGCTTAACGGCCTTTCTCATCGCCACGTTCCCTCGCCGGGCCAAAATTGTGCTCGGAATCCAACCAATGAGAGTTGTAGCTATTGCGTGTCCGATGTAAGGTGTAACAGCCAGCTTCCCACATCCTAACGAGTCGACTACCGACTTCCCGAATTGGTCCGAAGAGGGGCATCTGAATGAAACAGCCTTACGCATGGTGCTCGAGTTCACCTCGCCCACGTCAAGATAAACGAACGAAAGTTTGGTATCAGGCGTGTCAAATCGTTCGTCCGCATGTAAGCTGTGAGATAATCGGTAGATGTATGATTTGGTCGCTGAATAAATGGCAATCCGGGGCAAGGACATTTTGCTGCTGAAAGATCCCATAAATGCAACTAACACGGGGCGCTGGATTGCAGTCTTGCGAAGACCGGGGAGCAGCGCACGAGTCAAGAGAGTGGGGAAAATGGCATTCAAGCCGATGGTTTTAAGGTGATCTTCTGCACCCCAGCCATCAATACTAAAGTGACCGGTAATGCACGTTCAGCAAATCCATCAAGGAGAGAAAAGCCAAGCCGGACTAACGCTGTCGGCCGAACCTCGGATCCTCCAGCATTGTGAATGACAAGAGTGATGTTGAGCTCAGCAAAATCCCTCATCATCTCCTCCAACTCGACACCTGCTTTCGACGCATCCGCTAGGAAGTACTTGATATCCCCATCTCTGTCGCTCAGAGCTTTCAGCTCCTCGACCACCATCTTCATCTTTGCCTCGTTCCTCCCATGAAGGATCAGATTGAACCCTTTGACATACAAATCTTTGGCAAGCCCCTTCCCAATGCCATCCGTAGCACCGGTAATCAGGGCGTACGGAGAAGGTCCTTGAAGATATATTCTGTAGCTGGCAGGGCGACAGAAATAGAACCAAACAAAGCCCAGTAGCCTCTTCACTTGGAAAAGTGTCACCGACGCGCCAATGAAGGCGAAGGCAGAGGTAAGGGAGACCATGATGGTTGCAGCCAAGTCTAGTCCTTGGCAAGCAATATCGTACTGAATAGTCAGCACGACGTGGATCAGGACATCTGCATCCAAGACGCCTAGGCTCCCGCATCACGTACAGTTGACAATCAGTATTGAATCAGCCGTCATTGTCGACTAAACCGATGACGGTGGCACTGCGGCTACCTTGGCAGCGAGCGACTCGTTCGCTCGTCATAAGATGCCAGCTCGTAGTAAGCGACGAGACGACAAAAGCCAAAAAGAGGAATCTTGTCCAATGTCAGTGAGATGGAGATTAGATTAGTCCATGGAGAAATAAAGATGTACTGGTTCGGAAAAGTACAGAAGTTCTGACTTTGGAGTATGATACCAAGTCTAGTAGTACGGCGGCCGGTGGTCAGATTCAGTAACGTGATCCACACTAGTCATCGTCATTCAATCCGTATGTTATATTTTTTACAGCAAATACATCCATCCCATTGTAAACCCTGACGATACTACTCAAGTCCGGAAATTACAGCTAACAACCAGCAATCAGCCAGCCTCTTGAGACTCTAAAACCAATAATTACTACCTCGGTATTGAGCGAGCGCTCATCATAGATACCTGCATCATAAACAAAATCAAGAGGAGGAAAGACAAGACGATGATCGAAAATCGTGATCTGTTA